>MU226675.1:2575072-2608104 GCA_018584345.1 Thuja plicata
AGGATTTAAGGAAAAGATGCAAGCAAGAACAAGGATACCAAAGAGTTTGATAGAAGAACACAAGGATGATATATGTTTTATGGTAGATACTGATTTTACTTATATCAAACCAGTAGTACCTAGAAAATCTTGGCTATCACCACTGGATTATGAAATCCAAACAAGACAAGCTACAAAATGCATCAAAGCACTGTTGAATGAACCATTGGACAAGAAGCAACCAAGATTTGGGACTTATGAAGAAGCCAAACCAAAAATCAAGTCAGATCTTGTTGTCAAGAAAATTGTAAACAAGAAGAACAAAATGGTAAAGAACTTAACCAAGAAATTTGCAGTTACTAAAGAAGGTGAAGAGGAAATAGAAGGAAAGGAGGAAGAAATCGAGGGCCAGTCACCCATTGGTGAAGATACATAAAAGAGTGATTCAGAGGATACACAGTCAAATTCACCACCTCCTCCTCCACCCAAGAAATCAAGGACAACAACTGCTTCAAGGACAAGAAGCAAATTAGTAAAGGAAGCAACTCCTTCACTGTTGAAAAAAGGGAGAGTTAGAACCTACAAGAGGAAACCAGTCTCACCAAAGGGGAAACAAACCAAAAGGAGGAAGTTAAATAGAAAAAGAGAAGATCTAGATGACTCAGCTATGGATGAAGCTGACATAGAAGTACCAAAAGGGAAAGAACCCTTGATTCCTAAAACCATTGATGAAATATGTAACAACATTTCAGAATCACAATCTATTTCAGATCCTAATATTAGGAAATGATTGAAATTTGATCCAGAGGATCAAAATAAAATTGAAGATGCTCTAATATCTAAAATGTGCAAACATAATTATGTTCCACTTCAATTCAAGGAATATGAAGTACCCAAGGAGCTATCAGATAGATTGTCTGCAAGATGGACATTTGCACTTCATCAAGAAAAAGAGATAAGAGAAAGAGTACTTGCTACTCTTATGCTGTCTGAATCAAAGAAGGAAGAGATAGATGAAATGATGAAAAAATATGAAAAAGTGTTCTCACCCAAAATGAGAGCATACAAATTTCTTAAAGGGAAGCTAATTGAGCTAGACCAGGAAAGCATCAAGAAGTGATGTAAAATACTCAAAAATCCAACTAAGGAAGATAGCCCGGAAAAAGAGCACATCATCATTAAAGATGCACAAAATGATTCATCAGTTGAATTGGACAGAGAAGAGAGTGATACAACAGGCCACAAGAATACTGAAGTTGCATATGAGGTATATAAGAATACTACTCTTGACAAAACTCAGAGTGAAGAAAGCCAAATTCCACCAAGCCCAACTCATATTGACTTGGATGATGAAGCAGAGGTTACCAAAGAAGAATTGACCATAAAAGGTAACATAAATGAGGATGTCAATGATGAAACATGGTTGGATAATATCATTAATGAAAGTACAGGAAAAGACCCTACAGAAGACGTGCAAAAAGATGAAGATGTAATTGTTGCACAAGGTGATACTGACAGGCAGGACACACTTACTGACACTGCAGAGGTAAATACTCTAACCAACATGTGAATATTAATAGAAGCTATTGATATTAACTGTAGTCAGGAGAAATTATCTAAGAAAGATGATAACATACACGAGGACATAGGTAATGATGAAACTAAAGATGCATCAGACACACAAAAGGATACAGACACAGAGATGAAGGATGCAACCAACACTTAGCAAACGTTGTCTATTGAAAAAGACAAAGGAGAAGATACTAACAAGGATGAAACATTGAGAAAGGATGAAGAAAAATAATAGAGTGAAGAAGTTAAGAAAGATGATAGCATGAAGGAAAAGGAAGAAAAATATGTTGATACACCCAAGGCCACTGAAGAGATGTCTTCACACAACCAATAGGTGGACTCTGAACAGAAGCAACAAGAAGCTTCATCTTCTCGACCTTCACCTACCAAATCAATCCAATCTCAAGATTTACAAATAGTAGTTCACCAATCCCTCTCCCAACAAAAGAAGAAGAAGAAGAAAGTAATAAAGAAAGATATCTTAGTTGTAACACTTGATGAGGTGATCGAAATACCCAAGTGGGATGTATCAACTTTAGATGCTGAAACACTTCAAAAGTTTGGAGTGATATGTCAAAGAAAAGCCCTACAGGAGAAAATGAGAAAAGAACATAGGGAAGCCCAAGCACTTGACAAAGCTAGGGATATACTACATCAACTTGTTCCTGAGGTAAAATTTGAAAATGACATATCAATCATGGAACAAATTTCAGTTCTTACCAACACCATCACCACTCAAAGTGTAGATGCAGAGCAGGCAATGGAAGAATGGGCAGAGAAGAAATATCAACTCAAACTAGTTGAGAAGATAAGCCAAGAAGTGGCTGAAAACAAGGTAAAGATCTCTGAATTAGCAAGTCAATTAGAACCAATGATTGCAAAAGCTATTACCTTAGTTCAAAAAATGTGCACACTTGACAATTTCACAAAAGAGAATGGTGAAAAGCTGTCCCAATTAGATTTAGATCTGACAGCAAGTGCACAAAGTTTAACCTCTGATGCAAATGCAATAAAGTTGCATCATGACAAGATCATTGAGGTAAACAGGTTAAGACAAGAGATATGGGATGCAAAGACACAATTTAGGAATGAGGTTACCAAGCTGCAAGCTCACATATTGCCAAACCTCACTACTCTGCAACAACACATTACAGATGCAAGGAATCTAATCTCGACCCCAAAGATGTCTGTGGTAGACAACATCTATGATATGCATGTGAGGATATCACTTGAGCACATGAATCTAGAAAATTTGAAGGAGAAATGGGAGAATATGATGGAGGAAATCAAAGCCTCACACTCCCACATTTTTGAAAAGTTGTAAGTACCTTTACCCTTATTATCAAAAAATGAGTAAAAGGATATGTATGTTGTATGTACATCAGGAATAGATATGTAAAAATAGATATGTACAATATATCAAATATCAGAAAAAGGAAAAAAAAGGGAAGGCAATTATATGTACATAAACTTACACTTACTGACATATGCATAGGGGGAGTCATGAAATGACTAAGGATGAAGTATACACAGGTGTACATACTAATACATTAAGTATGTTGCACATATCAATTTTTGATACTAATGTCAAAGGGGGATATTGATGACATTAAGTTTTGCTGTTAGTATACTTAAGTGAAAAACATGATAAAGGTCATCGGTATAGGAATACCCGATAGACAGCACACTGCATACCCGACGAGATGACAATGCTTGTCGTGAAAATTCCAAGTATAGAATTTCCTGACAAACACTATCAAGTGTTGAATCATTGACAAAGCATAAAGGACATCACTGATGAAATAGTTTTTAGAATATCGCTGATGGATCCAAAATCACTAAACTGACGGTACAGTTTTATGAACATCGCCGATAGAGCAGAAAAGGCAAGGAACCTAATTAATAGTTCAATATAGGGACACCGATGGAGTAGAAGCTTGATAGAGCAAAGAATGAAAGAAACCCAATAGACTGGCTGAGAAGCCCGAGCATCAGAATCGATAGTCAGTTACAGAACCCGCAAAAAGTGGATCTGACTTTCCACGTCAGATAAAACATTGTAATTCTATTTATAGAGTTTTAATTTATTTTAAATCATTACTTGAGGGTAAAGCAAGTATCTTGTAAATGTTTTAAAGCATCCTAATGGATCTAAAACATAACTAACTAAAGATCAAGGTCAAGTTGTAAACCTTGAATCTAGAGTTAACTTGAAAAGTGTGAATCAAGAATGAACCTAGAAACTAGTATATATAGATGTTCAATCATTTGTAATAGAAAGAGTTGATAAATGATTGTAGCCACAAAGAGAGTCTAAGAAATAGAAGTGAATTCATGCAAAGTTCAGAAATAGATCATATCAGTTCTCAAGAACATAGACAAGGCTACCGACGAGAAGAGACAAGGTATCATTCAATCACTTAAGGTGATTACATATACATTGTAAGCTTTATAAGATATGTTATCAACAATTAGAGATTGCATATACTATTAGATCAACATTTATAATGTAGTTTCATTCTAACAAGTGCATCACATCATAAATCCTTTAGTAGAAGGTGAACTTAACAGTTCTTGACAAATCTCTTAACAGAGTGCACACCTAACGGTGTTGCTAAAGATTCAAACGAAGTAGATCCTAATAGGTCTCCACTCTAATACTCTTAACAAGGTAGATCATCAGAAGTAATCAAATTGTAAGCCTTAACCAACTCCCTTCTTATCTGTAGATAGTGAATTTTTTTGGGTGACATCCCCACCGTAGTTTTTACTTCCTAACATGAGTTTTCTGCGATATCATATCTTGTGTTATGTGTTATTTACTTTCATGTATGTTTCTTGAATGTTTACACATATAAATAACTTATGTTATGATTTCACATACATAAAGAAAGATGAATAGATAGATAGGTGAATATACAAATCTGATGACACAAAGGTTAATGGGCTGATCACATAAAAGTTTTGGAGGTACTGATTCACCCCTCCCCTCTCAGTACATCATTCTAGTAATTCCAATAGGATTTATTGTGGAGCAGTTGTGCAGATCTAATGAAGGTTGAATAGGTCATCTGAAGGATTCAGAGAGGATTGCAACAAGGATATGATTGTACTTCAATGGAACTGACCAAGGCATAGTTAGATGCTACTATACATTTTATAAATTCATCAGATTGTAGTCTAATTTGTGTTTGTAAGACAATGAGTCTTCCTTAGGGTTGGAGCCCAACATCAATTAAAAAGTGAGCTATAGGTAGTGTGTCTGAATGCATGTGAATTCCTCATATGTAATTGTTATCTACCAAAAATACACCCTGTTAAGCTTTCAAAACTTAACTTTTTGGAGAAACATGGAAACACTGAAACACTCTTTGGATTCTAAGCCAACTCCTATATGATGCTTCACCTAAAACTAATAAAATTGAAATCCTTTTGAAGGAAAAGGGAGAAAGAATAGCTTAATCTGGAAATGAAAGTAACTAAAACTTAAGGTGATGCACAAAAATTATAAGGATAATAATGTTGTTTAAACACAATGAAACTTCAAAGATCACCTATTGCAAGATACAACCTTGAAAAATAAATCTTGCATAAAATTACTTCATAAGATGGCATAAAAACAACGATTAGAAGGAATTTCTTCACAGCTAATAACTAAAGTCTTGACACAACTTATAACCTATACAAAAATTTGCTTATCAAAGGTGATGTAATGAGACACGCATTAAAGGATTCTAAAAAAGAAACACAAAAATTAACATCAATCAATGATAAGTACACAAGAAATAAGGCTTAAGATAGATCCAAAATGTAGTCTTTATTATGCTCGAAAGGTAAAACAATCATCTATCTCTAAAAGAGTTACAAGAAACATGCAAAATGAATAAGGACTCCAAACAAGTCACTGTACCGTCAGAAAATGGAAGCACTTCCATTTTGAACTGGTTTATCCCTCCGAGTAAGTGGTTTGGGGTCATGTTAAATTCCTTGAATGGGTCTTTGACTTGGATCTGGCTTTTCCCCTGTTCTGCCCTATTTTCCACTTCTCTCTGACTAGTTTTTGGCATCCTGCTCTGCAAATTTGATGTTCTTGGCCTCAAGGTCAAGGTTCAAGGTCAACCTCTACCCTGACCTAGGCCAAGGTCAACCTCGACCTTGACCTAGGGTCCAAATTTCAAGTTTCCAAGGTTTCTGAATGTCGGGCTTTGGAAAGATTTAATTCCCACTTCCGGGTCGGTTGTTTTAGACTCCGAAGTAACGAATCTTAAAATTACATTTAATATAGGTCCACTTCTATGGGAGTAGGTCTAATTGGAATTTAATTCTCCTATGTAGGCCTCTCTAGAAGATTGTTTCCTAGACTTGTATATAAGGAAGCCTTTCTCCTCTCATTTTCTCTAAGATTGGAAAGACTTGAAACCTAAGGCGCATAATCCATTGAAGTGATCATCAACTATCAAAAGAATTCAAGCATTCAAGCCTTCAAGCATTCAATTAATCAAGGAGATCCATTGGTAGCCATTGAAGGATTCAAGCTATATGGAGCATTCTTGTTGAAGATTTCTCCATCCACATCCACTCAAGCTTCTTCCTATTCCAAGATCCATTCAAGATTGGTGTTGAAGATCTAAAGGCAATTGATTTGAGATACCCTAAATTCTACATTCTAAATTCTATGTTCTACATTCATTTGGCGCATCCATACTTGTGGATCCAAGGATTCAAATCCTCCATAAGGGTTTCTATACAAGCAAGGTGGATTTGTTTATTTACTTTGTTTATCTCTACAATTTCAATTATATTTTAAGGTTAATTCTGAAATAGGGGTTTGAACAAGGAAAACCCCACCCCCCAACAAGAAAAACCATTTTTCTTGTAGGTACATGTACAAGAAAAAAAATTACAGAGCAGATTCAGATACCCTTTTTGGCCAACTTTCGTGATCCGCAAACATAATTTTTGTTAGAGTAGTGCAGGTCAAGGTTGACATAAAGGGGTGTAATTGTGCCCCCAAATTTGAGTCAAGGTTGAACTGACTCATAAAAGAAAAATATTTTTGGGTTTTCTCCGCCTCTGTGTTTCTGTTCCAGATCTGGTCGCAGAATTTCTAGAAACCTAATACAAACACTAGAAAAGAACAATTTCTAGATCTGCTATACTTTGAGGTTAGTGCTTTTCTTTAGTTCATTTCAATTAAGGGTTTAATCAATTCAAATATATTACACACTCTTCATCCATAAACTAGGATTGTAAGGCTTTCTTCTTTCTTCTTTCTTCTTATTTCTGATCGATTGATCAATTTATGCATTAACCATTTTCTTATGGTTGATCAAAGTGGATCTTTCCTTTGTGAAATTTTGGGCTAGGAGGAGAATCTCATCTTCCCCCAAAATCTTTAAATCCATTTTATACACAACAAACATACCCAACAAACACATTCAACACCCATTTCTGCAATTTACATTTATCTTTTTATATCTTACAGTCACTACAACACCAACTGCATAAAATCTGAACTCCCAAACTCGTAAAAATGAGGGAATATATATCATGACTCCTAAGAGTTATTTTGTTGTCATTAGGTTTGTCAAAGTCATTTTGGTCACACCGAGTGAGTTGGTAAAGAAAAGTGTAGTCGATAGAGGAAAAAGAGTCAAGCACCGAGCATAGTCATGCACCGAGCAGAGTTAGGCACCGATCAATGCATAATAGTTACCAAGCCGAGATCTTATTTTACCACGCTAGAATAAGACATGTTACCAAGTAACATAGAGCTAACATATCAATTCATAACATATACATTGAATCTGGACGCCGAGCATAAAACATTTTACGGAACTCAAGGTGAGCGTTAGTTAGAATATTGGGAATATAAACACATGATTGCACATGATCACAAGGAAGATCCACCAATGAAAAATAAAAGGAATAATACATTTGGAATGAAACCAATACTTGTACCATTTAACCTCCACCATTGAAGGAGAAGGATCTAGAACAATTCCACCGCCTCTAGGTCAAATAAAAGGTACAGATTGAGAAGAATGAGAGAGAGACAAACAGACATACATACATACATACAAAGTGAAGGATACATTTTTAGAGATTGAGTGAATGGTGCAGAAGAATGCAAAGAAGGCATAATTTATGTAATATTGATGAACTATTGAGTACAACATAGTTAGAGAAGAACAATGAAGATGAATAAGTTTGATGTTACCGAGTGCAGTATGAGGTAAATAAGTTACTGAGCATAGTGAGTTTGAACAACATTTGTTGATGCATTATTACATACATATTTGCATTGAGTTTTATTATATGTAGAAGAGTGTAAATACCACTATTGCGTAGGCCCTAATAGGTCTTAGTTTGTAAATTATTTATTAGGTTACATATCTTAGATTAGAGATTGTAAAATACTTTAGCAAGGTAGACTGTATAAGTCTTTTGTATTCCTAACAAGGTAAGCTATCAGAAGTAGCTAAACATTGTAGCTCTAACCAAGCAACCTTTTTACTGCAGTAGTGAAGGATTGTGGGTACCATCCCCACCATATTTTTTCCCACTAACAAGGGTTTATACGAGACCAAAAATCATGGTGTTATGAGTTAATTAAAACCAACAATTGGTATCAGATCTAGTACTCTTGATATAAGGGTTTAACCACTTGAGAGTAAAATATTATAGCTATGGAAATTTTTAGGAAAGCTAAGAAGATTGACAGGCTTGAGTTCAAATCGAAAGTGCACAGAAGTTGAATAATGATATAAGAAGGAAATTGGAAAAGTCATTGAAGGTGAGTAAGTGCTTATGTGATGAATTGAATTCCACACAAGAACATGTTTATATACTTGAGATAGCATCTAGAGGAAGTTTGAATGATGAATATGAAACAACTATTGTAGAACTGATTGAAAAGAATGAGGCACTTACTGAGCATTTGAACCTGATAAAGAAAGAGTAGGAGGCACAAGGTATTAGAATGGGTGAAATAGTTGAAATAAATAGAATAGTTGAAGATGCACAAAGGATGACATAAGAAGACATGAGGCAAGCTGAGACAAGACTAACTGAAAAAGATAATGAGATCATGAGAATGACACAAACACATTATTCTATGCTCGATCGACTAGTGAGTAAAATCCAAGAGACAACCAGAAAGGAACTCGAGAATCAAACACTAAAGTCTGAGATTGAAAGATTGACTAGAGAACTGAAAGCATAAAAGGAAGAAAATGAAGTACTAAATAAAATGAAGAAGCATTAAGGACATTGGATGAACACCTTAGAAGTCAGAGATAACCAAGAGATAAAACTGGACTTAGATTCACTGAAAAAAACACTACCGAGAAAGGAGAGTCCTCTAACCAACCTGACAATCAAGATATTGTTATCCCGCCAAAGACAAAGAGGCCAAATTGCTATTACCATGGGAAACCTGGTCATACAACCAATGTCTACAAAAACAAAAGAGGTAAATCACCGAGAATTTTTGAATTTGATGGTTATTATTATAATTTCAATAAGTATAGACATCAATCATTTGAGTATAGATCAAGGATTTCTAACAATTCATAGAAGCAAAAATTTAATGGTTACTGCAATACTTGCAATAGATATGATCATAATTCTGAAGATTATAGGTCACAAAGAAAGAATGATAAATGGGTACCTAACTGACAGAATACACCAAGCAACTGATAAGGCACACTAATACCATGGAACTACAACACAAGAATTTCATGTACAACATGTGGGAGATATGGACACATTGCGTAAAAATGCATGTTGTTGCATGGTAAAAACAATAGAAGATCATGGAGAAGTCTTGGCATGGAACACTTTCATTGTCATAAGGTAGGTCACCTACCCAAAGAATGCAAGTATCGAGGTAAAGCTCCAACTGAGGAAGAGACAACTGATAAAGAACAAGTGAATGTTGAAGATGTAATAAATTTGATGAATAAAATATGGAAAAGGAAGTTTATAGATGATGGAACATCATTTGGTACAGTCAATGGTACCTCATCCTTCGGGTCCAGTGCACCTAAATCCACCTAATTGGTTAAAGGTACGTGAAGGAACTATAAGTTATATTTCAATTTTAAATCAGTTCCTAAAATTTGTACAAAGATCCATGTAAGCATATTTAGATGCATTTGGATATATACTGTGAAGTAAATATTTCATGTTTGATTGGTGAAAGGAAATGTTATTTTGTTATATTTAGTAAAAGGAAGTGTAGTGTAGTGATCCATGAAAAGTAAGTCGATGTTAGCATTAATTACCATGGCACTAGCCGTTGGAAACCCTAATCAATGAAAAGGTATAAATAGACTACTTTGTCTATCATTTTAACCTAATGTTTCTAAAGATCATTTGAGCAAATTACAGAGTGAAGTCATCTAAGCACATCTGAGTGATTGCTAAGGTAATTCAAAACTCATCTAAGAACATATGAACAAATTTAAGTAATTTATGGTATTTCCCTAGTTGTGCAAGTGCAACCAGTTGTAGAAGACAAAAACCCATTTCAATCAAGCGGTGATAGATCTGAAGAAATGGAACCCAAGATACAAAATCCTTTTGTTGTTGAGAAGATTGATCCTGTCAACCCTAAATACAAGATCCTTCCCGCAAAGGATGCTAAACTAGATAATATGGGATCTCTCTCATCTATTCTAGCGAGAGTTATTCCGATTGAAGATGTCCATGCTTTTATCCACTATAAGATTGAGGATATTTGTGAAGATTAAATTGATACATCTTTTCAGAGTTTGTGCACAAATGGGAAATTGAAGGATTATCACATCCACCTAGAGAGTAAGGGTTTAATTCATTCCCTATATTTACTAAGATTTTTCAAGATTGAGTGGATTAGAATGGTGTTAAGCTGAGTCCATGATCAGTTCATGTGGCTTGATGAACCAGTGAAGATCACTAAGGATGTTTTACACATAGTGAATGGATACCCAATCAGTGGCAGACCGAAGGAAATCAAGAAAACTGACAAGAATAAATTATGAGTTAAAAATATCCCAATGGGATGGGAGAGGTATAAGGAAATATACTGTGGAATATCTTGAACTTAAGTTCGCATGTAATTTCATATCATACTGAATCTTCCAATCTTCCTGAGTAGACAATGTACCATCTGGAGCAGTAGACCTAGCATATAAGATTGTTAAGAAAGGCATGTAGAATGATCGGTGTGAAATATTTTTGAAGTAGTTGGATGACAACATGAACACAATAAGGAAAGCCAAGACCAATACATTGAAGTTTGGATCACTGTTGGTATGTATATTCTTCTACTTCCAAAACTTCTTTCTATCTATCGGTAATGTGATATGGAATGTGGAGAAACTAGTTGTCTATTAGATTAATAATTACATCAAGAGTTTGGGAGATAACTTTGATATGGTTATGAATGATTACTTTTCAAAATTTTAAAAAAGAATGCATAAGAGGTTTATCAGTCCACCTTAGTTAGTGGAAAAACACCATGACACCATACATTTTGAAGTAGATACTAACACATGTATCATTAAGGTTGTTGAGCCTAGAACTATTTGGTTACAACCAATGGGATATGAGATGGATATTGATATTTCCACACAAAAAATTGAACCCATTCTAGCTAAATGTGTGGATATGAGAGAAAATGATATGGAACTTATGAGGAAGTCAAAGACAAGACCAAACAAGGTATTTTGATCTACCTAAGGTTCAAAGGAAATCAAACAAAATGATTGTTGATCTATCTAAAAATCTTTGAGTCAGCATTGAAGAAGATGAAGCAGGACCATCTGATGATGAGGGTAAGAAACCACAAGTGATAAAGACATCACCAAGCCCCAAAGGTAGAATACCATCAACAAGGTCTACTATTACACCAAGGAACTAGAGGAAATATGAGCCTGAGCCACCGAGAGCCAAAAATTATGTGAGAAGTAAGAAATCAACTACTAGACCAAGAAGAAAGTTGAAACTACAAGAAGATAGTGAGATAGAATCTGAGGATCTCAGCGAATTCAAAGTTGTGAAAAACCAAACCCAAGTACCAAGAAATCTAGATGATTATCTTGAAAAATTTAAGAAAAATGGAGGATTTGCAGGAATAAGATATGCAAAGTATGATACACAGAGTGATGAAGACAAGGTAAAGATAGAAGATGCAGTTATCTTTACATTATAAAAATTTAAATACACACCTGTTGAAGTTGTCAATCATCTACCTACTGCGTTATATAACAAAATTGATGCAAGATGGAAGTATGCAATGACTTCTGAAAAGAAAACAAGGGAAAGATCTCTAGTACTTGTGTGATGAAAATGTGTCACACTTCTATAAATCATTCCATCCAAGGTTTCTCAAGAATGAAGCCTCAAATATCGACTCAGAGCTCCCTAGTCATGGAGTGCAAAGGTTTGTAATGGAGGCCCATAGATTGACCTAGTTGTGCCCATGCAAGTACACCATGAAATGAGAGATTCAATGCATGAAAATGAAATCTATTCTATATGATTGCAATGCATGAAAGGAAATTAATCTATATGATAACAATGCATGATTAATCTACAAAAGGAAATATGAATTTAATCTAATATGAATCTAATCTACATGAATAGCCATGGATGCAAGAAGAAGAAGACAAGAAGAGAGAAGTTGCAATATCCAAGCTTGAGTGCTCAAATTTTCCTCCAAAATTGCTCTCCAAACTTGCAGCATAACAATACCTAAAAATTCTATCTCCTAGAATGAGAAGGAGAGGGCTCCTTATAAAGAAAAGTGAACAGTTGAGATTAAGAGGCAAAAATCAAAGGCTATGATTAAGAGGAAAAAAGCCCACCACTTAGGAAGATGTGAAGACAAATGGATTTTATTTAATTTTTATTTAATTTATTTCATTTTTCATCAAATAAAGTGCTTTAAGTGGGGATTTTTATTTATTTAATTAAAAGAGGGGTTTTCTTTATAATTAAATAAATTAGAATAATTTTATTTAATTAAATGGGAGGAATTTAATTTAATTAAATAAGATGAATTTTTTTTGATTAAAAGGGAGATTAAATCTTTTAATTAAATAAAAATGATCAAACCTTAAGAAATATTGAAATAATTGAATTAATTACAATTTGATCAAGGAAATTGATTTGAATTGAAAATGTTGCAAAGCATTGATTCAAGAATTTAATAAATTGATAAAATGATAAATGGGGCCCATAGTCTAGGTGACCATTTTAGGGTGCATTCATTTGCCCCTCTTTGACTAATGTGTGATCATTCTGGGAACACATGTAGTCAAAGAATGCAGTTGAAGTGAGATCGATTTGGGATCACAAAACAACACATACATCAACACCGTTGTATGTAAGTAATTGAAATCAGAACAAAGATAAGTAGGTTGCAAAAAAGACAAGGTCAACACCATTGTAAGTAAGTAATTGACATGTCCGAGATAAGAATCTCAAGCAAGGTTGCCCCAAGCGGAGCAAATGATAGGATTGATAAAGCTGAATCAAGGATTGAAGTTTGATAGGTACTGCTCCCTCGTGATCGAAAGTACTTCTCCCTCATGATCAAAATCGAAATGAGATAGAGGAGAAACAAAAAATTGATAAATTTGATCAAATCGAACTAAAGATAAGGTTCTTGATGTAAGATGAAAGATATAAGGGTCACAAAACCAAGGTAGATCATCAAGCATGAAAGATTATGCCCCAAGGTTGAATTAGAAGAAAAGAAGTGGGGTGAAAGTGTATGGAAGATAGAAGTTTGGAAGAGTTGGAAAGAAAAGGAGAGAAGAAAGAGAATTTGCCTTAAGAAAGAGAATGCCCCAAAATCAATCAACTATTTAAGATAGAAAATTTCAATTGAGATCACAAAAGAAGATAAGAAAATGAAGATCAGAACGTGATTATAGTCGATTAAAACTCCACAAGAAAGATGAAAGAAATCCTCTCAAAATCATAATGCAACCTAAAAATGCAAATTAACATGAAGTCTAACAATGCAAGCTACATGAAAATTCAAAGGTGTACTTGCAATAGAGAAATTGTAACATAGGAATTTGTGTTCATCATTCATTAGAGAACATTAAGGAATTTATTTTCATCATTGGGCCATTATTAACGGACATCAGAAAATCACAGAATCATCACTAGTCACAAGCACAACTATGAAGATATGAATATGATTGATATTGGATTGGAATGTGGAAAGATTCTAACATAAGTATCAAAGACAAAAAGGTCAAGATGACTATGATATTCGCTTACCCAATTAATATAACAAAACCACGCTCGCATCAAGGCATGGAGGCCGGGATGACCAGCATAATAGTTGTGCAAAAATAGTGAAGCATAAAGCAGGAAGCAAATAAAAAAGTGTTCCATGCCCCAAGTCCTCTAGCAATGCATCCCGGAGAGACTTATTAGACAAGGAAACTCAACAAAAATTAGTAACAACCAACACTCAAAGAAAAGATCATGACATAGCTCAAGCATTAAGTGTTGTGTTTAAAAATTTAAGTGTGTTAACTGATACTGAGTTCTGAGGATAAGGATCAAATGCTTGCAAGCAGGTAAGACCACATGACAAAACTGGGTAAGACCAAACTGATAAGTGTTGAAAAACACTCAATGTCAGGGGTTGTATTGAAAAATATAATTGGGGTGGTGTTGAAAAATACCGTTTGTGAGACGTCATAAAGACAAACGCATCCAAGAGACCAAAGCTAACACATTTATGCCCCTTAGACAAAGACAAAGACCAATTCCAAACCAAGGCAACAAGGACAAGGCATGATGGAGAAAGGCTAAGTGTCATGGACACACGCTAAGAAACAGGGGTGCAAAGGCCTCAAGTAGCGCTCGTTTCTAGGTTTTCACCACTTGGATTTTATTACAATTTTTTCTCTTTCATTTTTTCATTTTTTTCTTTCTTTTTTTCAGGACTTTTTATAATTTTTTTTTTTGAATTTTTGCTACCAAGGCGTCTGTTTCCAGGTTTTCACCAAGGCACTTTTTCTATTTTTTTGAATTTTCTGATTTTTTTTGTTTTTGGAATATATAATTTTTTTGAGATACATCAAAGCGCCTATTGCTAGGTTTTCACTAAGATGATCATTTTTTCAGGACATTTTCTAATTTTTAGAATTTTTGACAATATATCATTTTTTGGATTTTTTCAGGATCAATAATTATGTACAAAGGATGTCCCCAGACAGAATGGGCATCATGGATAGAACTTCTTCAGGTGCAAGACATTGATAGGATCAGGGAGCTTCTCTCCCTCTTTTGTGGACAATAAATAAGTACATGTTCCAAAAGTTGCTGTAATGATGTAAGGTCCAAGCCAATTAGGTTCAAATTTTCCCTTTTGATCTCCATGTTGTTGATTCTTAGGATTTTCACGTAGGACAAGATCTCCTACTTAGAATTCTCTAGGGCGAACCTTTTTGTTGAAGGCTTTGGACACGCGCTTTTGATAAACCCTCATATGGTCAAATGATGCTTGACGTTTCTCATCTAGAAGTTCTAACTCCTGAATTCTCATGGCGTGGTAGTCTTCATCTGTAACTAGACCATGGAGAGAAACTCTAAGTGAAGGAATCTCAACCTCCAAAGGTAACACTGCTTCAGCACCATATGCAAGGGAAAAATGAGTAGCCCCAGTAGGAGTATAAATACTTGTTCTATAGGCCCACAAAGCTAGATTTATCTGTAAATGCCAACCTCTACCATTCTTACAGACTGTTCTATGTAAGATTTTAAGAGTGGTTTTGTTTGATGCCTCTACTTGACCATTTCCTTGTAGGAAGTAAATGGAGGACCAATGTTGTTTAATCTTGAATTTATTGTAGAGCTGTTTAAGGTCCTTATTTTTGAACTGGCCTCCATTGTCAGTAATAATCTTGGAAGGCCCTCCATATCGACAGATGATATGGTTCAAAATGAATAGAGAGACTATCTTGCCTGAGGCAACATAAAGTGTGACAAATTCTACCCATTTAGTGAAGTAATCAGTAGCAGTGATAATAAACTTGTGTCCACCTGATGAGTTGGGGTGAATCTACCCAACAAGATCAAAGGCCCAGCGCTGAAATGGCTAATGAGATATAGAAGGAATGAGCTCCCTGCCTGGAGCATATATTAGGTTCCCATATTTTTGACACTTTTCACATGTCTTTGCAAAAGCTACTGCATTAATCTGCATCGTGGGCCAATAGTACCCCACCCTAAGCAACCTTTGGGCCATGACAAGACCATTGGAATGTCCCCCATAGATACCCTCGTGAATGTCAACTAACGCTTGGTCGGATTCTTCCTTTTGTAAGCATCTAAGAAGTGTTCCATCTAGACCCCTCCTATACAAATCACCAGTGATAAGGGAATGGTGAGAGGCATTTTGGGTAAGGTTTCAGTGTTCAGATCGGTTAAAGGTTTTAGGTATAATGCCATCACGAAGGTATGAGTAAATGGCACCATAACAGGATGACTCATGACCAACAAGGGTACAAATAACATGGCTTTCTTGGGAGTCAAAGATAGGGTGATGTAGCTCTTCCACCAGGAATTCAAATCTTGATTCATGTTTCTCTAACTGAAGGAGTGAAGCAAGTGTAGCCATAGCATCAGCTGCTTTATTTTCTTCTCTAGGTATTTGCTGAAATGTGACAAATGTGAAGTAGCGTTTCAAAGAATCAACCATTTTCTTGTAAGGTACTATTTTCTCATGTTTTGTTTGATATTCATCATTAACTTGGTTTATTATCAGCTGTGAATCCCCATAGATGTGTAACTCTGTGATTCTCCATTCTATGGCTATCTTAAGTCCATTTGTTAAAGCTTCATACTCAGCAATGTTGTTTGTACATGGGAACAATAATTTGTAAGACTTAGGAATCATGTACCCATGAGGAGAAACAAAAAACACACCAGATCTTGAACCATTTTGCATAAAAGATCCATCAAAGAACATCCTCCATGTTATTTCAGTCATGTACATAAGGTGTTCATCTGGGAAGTCAACTTGAATAGGTACAGTGTCTTGTAGTGGGAAATCAGCCAATTGATCTGCTATGGCTTGTCATTTGATTGCCTTGCGCTCAATGTACTCTATGTCAAACTCTAAAAGTATCATCATCCATTTAGCAAGTCTACCTGTGAAGGCAACCTTACTTAGAAAATATTTGAGTGGATCTATTTTTTCTATGAGGTGTATAGTGTGCGCAAGCATGTAATGTCACAACTTTTGGGAAGCAAACACAACAAAAAGACAAGATTTCTCAATGCTAGTGTAGTTAACCTCATATGAGACAAGAGTATGACTAATGTAGTATATTGCTCTTTCTTTCCCATTTTCATCAAGTTGAGCTAGTAATGCCCCCAAGGAAGATTATGTCATTGAAATGTATAGAATAAGTGGTTTCCCTGAGATAGGAGTGATTAAAATAGGAGGATTTGCCAAGTACTTCTTGATTTGATCTATGCACTTTTGACAATCCTCATTCCAAACACATTTGACTCCCTTATGTAAGTTCTTGTTGAAGGGTTGAGCTCTATCTGCCAATTGTGAAATGAATCTCCTTATAGATTGAAGACGTCCTTGAAGACTCCTCATTTGACTAATGTTTTTAGGAGGTGGCATATCTATGATTGCTTGAAATTTTTCAGGGTCCACCTCTATTCCTTTGGCTGAAATGATGAAGCCAAGTAGTTTTCTAGAGGTGACTCCAAATGCATAGTTTTTAGGATTTAATCTTAGTTGAAATTGTTCCATGCAATCTAGTATGACTTTAAAATTGTCTAAGTGTGTATCTCTTTGTTTAGACTTGGCCAAGGTGTCATCTACATAATCTTCCATATTTTTGTGCATCATGGCATGACAAATAGTTGTCATAGCTCGTTGATAGGTAGCTCCTGCATTTTTTAATCCAAAAGGCATAACGTTCCAACAATAGGTACCCCATGCACAAGTGAATGCAGTCTTTTATTGATCTTCAGGAGCTATCTTAATCTGATTGTACCCAAAAAAACCATCCATCAAGGAATAAATCTCATAGCCCGCAGTCATATCCACTATCATGTCTATATTGGGGAGTGGAAAGTCATCCTTTGGGCATGCTCTATTGAGATCTCTAAAATCTGTGCAAACTCGAATGGACTTGTCATGTTTGGAAACTGGTACAATGTTTGATATCCATTCAGCATAGGCAATAGCTCTTATACATTTTGCACCAACAAGCTTTTCTAATTCAGCTTTGACTAGGAGTGCTATGTGAGGATGCATCTTCCTCAATTTTTGTTTAACTGGTTTGAAATTTGGAGGTATAGATAAGTGGTGCATGGTAAGATTAATGTCCAATCTTGGCATATCTGAATAATTCCATGCAAAATTGATCTTCTTTTTCTGTAAGAACTTAGTGTAAGCTTCTCTTTCTTGAGGTGACAAAGATTCAGCCAAGTGTACTATTTGTGGAGCCTCATCTGTACCCAAATTAACTGCTTGTGTTGGCTCAATAAGCACTGAAGATTGATCTTGAAAATAGCTGGGGAGATAATCAAGTACCTCATCCTTAGGTACCTTAGAGAGGTTTTCACCCTTGGATACGTCATTTCTTTTTACCTTTTTTGGTTCTGACACCGCCACACAGTGGTTTTCACCATCAGAACACCTATTCTTTTGATTTTCTTTTCTTTTTATCTTGTGACTAAGGTTCTTGATGTCTGGCTCTGTCATACTGGTAGCCATTTCACTGGTGGAAGAGACTACATGTTCAATGGAATTTAGATAACAAGCTATCTCATAATCATTTTGGAATGTTAAAAGCTCAGGTTCTTGATAGTGTTGGGACCAATCAATGAGGTCGGGATGAACAAGAGGAAAGTCAATGACTGGTTCAAGGCTATAAATATGAATGATATTATCGTTGGTGACCAAAGAGTCAAAGTCTGTCATGTATCCCTATAAGCTAACCAAATCAGGATTCATCCTAACAAGTGAAGAATCATCCACTAAGGCAACATGTGGGTTCAAAACCTCTAATCCTACACATGGCTCGTTTGCTACCTCGAGTTGAGAACTAAAAGTGTGAATAACATCAATATCTCTATCAATTGTGGAGGGATCTGAAAAAGAGTCTCATTCATACTCATTAGAACTTGTATTTGAATTGCAACTAGGATGCTTACACCATGAAGGTTTGGGACATCGTGATGTAGAAGGTTCAGTTTCATCAAAAGTAGCACTTTCTCTTTCCATTAAATGAACAAGATTCTTTCGTTGACGCTTTCTCAGAGGATCTTCTATATCTGATTCTTGTTCTAAAATTGCAACTAATGCATGGGTGACTGAAATATCTAAATCTCCCCAAAGGAGACTAGTGGAAGGGACCCAATCTTCACACATATCTTTCTGATTTGTCAAATTAGGTTCATACTTTGGTTCATCGTCACTACCCAACTTTTCAAAGAGAGGATTAGAACGCTTGTTGCAATTCTCAAATCCTAGGCCAACTGGCTTCTTAGACTTGCATCCAAATTTAGCATGATCAAGAGGTTTGGACCTAGCATCCAAATTGTGATTAAGAGGGCCATAACTAGGATAACCCATCTTTTTGACAAAAGTATACCCTCTTCCATAATCCTTAAGAGAGGGAGAGAAGTTCTCATTGTGCATATATTTTTCTTCTCTATATATCCAGTCTCTAACAAATGTTTTCTCTTTCTCATCTTGAATAGGCACTGATGATTCTACAAATTTGCCAAATAAAGTCATAGTTGAGGAGGAAGGTTTCTTCTCTTTTTAAGGCTTGCCATAAGACTGAGGTGAAACTGGTAATGTTGTGAGGGAGTTGAGTTGATACCCCCCCATGCCAAGGTCTATCATTTTAAGCTTGTCTTTGCATTCAGCTAAGGTTGCATCAAAATCTTCTACTTCTCTATTGAGAGAAACATGAGCCCCTACTGAAATTGAATTAACAGATAAATGGTTATCCCCAGGTATACAAATCTCTATTCCATTGTAGGGGAACTCAACACATTGATGGTAGGTAGATGACATTGCTTGCATATCATGAATCCATGGTCTACCAAGTAAGATATTATACGCAAGGGGTCCAACATCAACTATTTGAAATAAAATATCCTTTTGAACAGGGCCAATCCTAACAAGAAGGATGACCAACCCCTTGGAACTTCTTTCTACCCCATCATAGGCTTCAACCTCTTCAGAATAACCCAATTCTTTCAAAAGACTAAAAGAACAAATATTAAGCCCAACACCCCCATCTATCAACACGCGCCTAACATGGGTTCTATAGATCATGACCTCAATATGAAGGGCAAGATTGTGTGGATGGCTCAAAGATTTATCATCATCTTCTAAGAATGTAAGGTAATGAGGGATAGCAATGTGATTAACCATATTCTGGAATTGATCAATATCTAAGTTGTTGGGGACATTTTTCATGCACAAAGCATCCTCAAGGATTTTCTTATGTCTTGGAGACAATTCTAAGAGCTCAAAGATCAAAATCTGAGAAGGGGTTCTTTGTAATTGATCAACAAGACTATAGTTTGATTTAGGATTGACAGTTGGTTTCAAGGTGATAGGATTGGATGCCACTTGCTTAGGTTTACTGAATTGGCTTGAATTTGGTCCTCTAATGAAAATGGGACCTTGACTTCGGGTAACAACATTAAGGGCTTGAGACGACCTTCTAGAGTTGGGACCCCTTAGCACCACAACAGGTTCTTTATAAAAAATAGGAGATTCTTCATCTAGATCATAACCATAAGGATCTCTTCCACTCATCATGTTAACATTTTCTTCCATAAATTCAAGCATGTTGATGGTATTCTCTACATATGTATAAGTATAGTTGATCTCAGCTTTGCCATTCTTAACTTTAGAGGTTTCCCCCTTTTCATATTTGGGCAAAGGTTCCTTGAATGCCTTATGATCGGCGTTGATGTTCAATCCATCTATTGTAATTTGTTTACTCTCAATGAGATCTTGAATGATATGATTGAGTCTCTAGTAGTGCTCAACGTCATGTCCAAGACCATTATGAAATATGCAATAGGTTTTTTCCTTCCACCAATGTGGTTTAACTTCAAGTATACAAAAAAATCATAGCATCCTAAGGATGTACCAAATTTTTATCAATAAGTTTCTTTAAAATTTGCTCATATGACTCACCAAGTTTTGCAAATTGACGCTTTTCACTCTTAGGCCTACCTTGGTAACTTGGATTACTTTCTTTTTGAGTGGATGTATTGAGTTTCATATCTTGAATAGTACTAGATAAGTGAAGTACAGGTTGATCTTTAGGTTGGGAGGACTCCACAACTCCATCATTAACCACTTGTTTGTTCCTATTCCAATACTTGATTCTTCCCTTTATCCTTGTTAGAGTTGTTGTTTTGACCATTGTTGTTGTTATTTCCATGTTTAGTCAAAATTCCTTATTCTCTTAAAACATCCCCAATCCTACATGTGGTCTCCACCATGGTGTCAAATGAATCAAAAACCATTTTCTTAACTTCATACCACATTTTGGGAACCAAGTTACTAACAAGAATGTCAATCTTTTCATTGTCAGGAATAGTTCTAGAATAGTAAGAGAATTTTCATCTCCACCTTTGCAAGAAGGTAACAAAGGATTCTCCTTGATTATGCTTTAAGCTACATAATTCCACCAAAGTGATAGATCTTGAAACATTGTATGCAAAGTGTTGAACAAATCTGTGAACAAGCCCTTTGAAAGTCTTAACAGGGGGAGCTATCTTAGTAAACCATCCATTTCTTGACCCTTAAGACTTCGTGGGAATAACCTCATAAGGTAGGAGTCATCTTGATGGAATTCAAAACTTGTGGTATAAAATTGGCACACATGATCATGTGGATCTCCACTCCCATAATATTTGTCATATTGAGTAATTTCAACCTTTCTAGGAAATTCTTTCAGGTCAACACTCTTATCAAAAGGATTAGGACAAATTGAGTCCAATGAGAAAGAATTCTTAGGTGCGAATATCTTGTCCATTGTTCTTTGAATTTCATTGATCTTCTCCTCTTGGGATGGATCTTGCTTCTTAATCTTTTTATCCACATCAAAGTTGTAAGGGACCCTGGCACCCTTGTTGATTAGATTCTCTAGGAACGTATCCTTGTTTTGCTCTAAATATTTCTCCACACACTGTTGAAAAAGTGGTTCTTTTTGCATTTGCATGAAATCTTGGGAGGTGCAATCAAAGTTCAAGCTACTACCCCCATATTGTGAAGCATAACAAGCGCGTTGTAAAGATGGCCTTGAGTTCATAGGAGGGGTTTGTCTCCTATGATGATCATGTCTAGAAACCCCTCTTCCCCTAGGGCAAGGAGATTGTGATGGTGATCTTGAATGTCTCCTACTTCATGGAGTCCAAGGAGGAGTGGATGGAGGAGAACTATTTCCACCACTAACATGCATATTATTGAATGGATCATTGAGTTGTCTAGCCAAGAGCCTATCTCACTCCTCTTGAAAGGCTTTCCTTTCCATTTCCATCAAAGTTTGTTTCTCCATCTCTAGGCGTCTAATTTTTTCTTCCTTATGAACTTGTTCATCTTGGAATGCTTTCTTGTCACTCATGTAATTGGTAGATTTTTTAAGAGGTGAGCTTGGTCTTGAATTTCGAAACAAGTTGCTGGTATAAGTTGTATTGACATGAGTATCATAAAGTTCATCTCCTTGTTTCTCATGTTGTGATAACTCATCATCATAGCATGTCTCTTACCTCTCTCTCTCTCTTAGCCCTTTTGGTGTGCATCTAGATGTCTTGTTGAAATAAGGGGTGAGGTTGGTCTACAGCTATGAGAGGAACCACAGAATGAAATAGCATGTCCATTATTTGCAAACATATCATCATAACATTTATCTCTGGCTTCCTTCTCTCTCTGAGTCATTATGTAACTCATGTCCATAGAAGAGTGAGAATATTCTAAGGGGATACCCAAATCACTAAGATGAATCTTAGAATCAAACCACACTTTTGAAGTATTCCTAGGTGATTGATCAAATATGGGTTCCTTTCCCTTATGTTTTTGGCGAGTTTGAACTAAGGGTAATTGGTTAAAAACCACTTGAGGTCATTTTCCTTGATTTACTTGATATCTTGTTGTAACTGGCATGAAAGAAAAGGTACTAGCTGATAAGATTACCCTAAGAAACATTGGTACCAAACTAGGATAGTAAAGGTATTAACTTGTCCAAAAAGAGGTGATAAGATAGAAAATTGCAAACAGGGATAAGCCAACACTGCCACAGAGGTGCCCAATAAATTCGGGTGAATACCCTAGCACATATGGATCAGGAGGATGGTCTTACCCAAATTATATTAATTGAGATTGAAATTTGTATGAAAGTGGATGGACAAGAGACTACCAAAACTCTCGAAGTGTGTTATCAAAGAATCTAAAAGTTTATCTTTTCAACAAGGACGATTTCTAGCTCACCAAGTGCCAAGCAAGGTCACTTGTGAAATCAAAGATTGCTAATCCAAGAGGTTAAATGCAAGAATCATAAGAAAAAAAAAGCTTCTAATAACAAGGTAAGTAATCTAATTTGACCCGGATCAACCCAGAAAACCAAAAATGATAGGACAACAAGCTAAACAGGCTCAAAAATGACGGCAAACAGCTCACTGGCAGATAGTTTCGCATGACAGAACACTTTATCACGTGAGGATTTGTGTAGGACCACGTGATGAAATGCACAAGAATGCAAGGAAACTTAGACTGGTGTGATAGTATAACAGAAAATTGGCAAGATATCGTGTGAGGATTCTCAGATAGCCACACGAGGAAATGTAGTGAACGACGTGAAGAAACAGTTTTCTCGCGTGAGGAAAGGACACAAAACTCAATTTTTGATTGTTTTAAATAACCAAATAGGTACATTAAAATATTTTATCATGAATCAGGCACTCAAAATAGCAATCAGGGAGTTGAAGCAATCAATGTCTTCAAATAATGAGCAAGGGACAAAGCAACCTTGCACATAAACATGGATAGTGTCATAGTATATCTACTCCATAAGAATGCTACTTGTGTATGTTCTCAAAATGTTTTCCAATCACACACATAGTCTTAGAGAATAAAAATTTGGTTGCACTATGGTTCTTAGCAATGGCTTGACTCTGCAAATTTTGCAATCTCAAGTGGGTGAAATCTAATCCCGGCGCACCGAGGTTTTGACACAGTTTGAGAATTTAATCAATCAGGAGCTGTTGAGGATATATGAAAACTCACAAGAAACTACACCCATGGAGATTTATTCCACAAGGAAATTTATATAGCGGTTCTTGCTACCATGGTGAAAATGGCTATTACCACTTGAGGTTCCATCCACATGGTTTACCCAATAAAGGGAGTGTCCACTACGATTAACCCTATCTAACAAGGAAGACTCACAATATGGACCACATGGGGACTTGGTTTGGATTCAAGGGTTCCAAGTTTCTGATTCTCCCAAAAGGGAAAAGAGCATAATCCTCTAGCCTCTTCAACTCACCCAAACATAGCAAACAAGATTAATTGACCCACTAATTTGAAATCAGCTCATTCAAGGTTCACACAACAACAAATGACACCAATCTCTTCAAAGAGAGAAAGTATCGCCAAAATTTGAAGCCCAAACCAAGTTGACCAATGAGATAAAAAAAATCTTTCCCTACCTACAAGGGGATCTATCGTCAAGAAGAGCTTCGCATGTAAGACAAGCGAATGAAGCCCACTCTCTCAAGATCACCACAAATAGTGTTCATAGGGCCTAATTACTATGTAAAACATATATGCAAGAAAAGCAAATCTAGGTCCATTTTTAGAGCACCAATTGGAAATGTGATCTATGAAACCAAGAAACACTCAAGCTAAACACATGAGAGGTTCATTTTATTTCCAAAATCCAAATGTTATAGAGATCAACAAAATACCTCAAATCCAATGTAACGCAAATCATTTTGTTGTTTGTCCAAGAAAGTCCAAATCAACAATAGCAAAAACAACAACAAATCACAAACCACTAGAAACATTAAACATTAGTGGTTAGCACAAAAAATAGAGATATAAAATATAGCAAATAAAAAAAGATCTTTGGTGTGGGATCTCGCGTGAGGATTTGCACAGAGCCATGTGAGGAAGTGCTCAGCTGTAGAAAGTACACATGCCCGCGCAAAGAAGTATAGAAAAGTACAGAAATAGAGAACAGATCAGATCCCAGCTTGGTGCCGAATGTCGTGCGAGGATTCACATACAGCCGCACAAGGATTCACACAGAGCCGCATGAGGAAACACAGAATCCAGCAAAATCTCGCCTGCAGACCTAAAAAATCTCGCGCGAGATTTCCCTACAAAAAAAAATAGCAAGTACAGAAAAGATGGAAAATTTGGAAATCTGAAAATAAATTACGAAAAATAGCTATGTGACAGAAAATGAATCTTCTGCCTCACGGTGGGCGCCAAAAATGTGTGATGAAAATGTGTCACACTTCTATAAATCATTCCATCCAAGGTTGCTCAAGAATGAGGCCTCAAATATCGACTCATAGCTCCCTAGTCATGGAGTGCAAAGGTTTGTAATGGAGGCCCTCAGATTGACCTAGTTGTGTCCATGCAAGTACACCATGAAATGAGAGATTCAATGCATGAAAATGAAATCTATTCTATATGATTGCAATGCATGAAAGGAAATTAATCTATATGATAACAATGCATGATTAATCTACAAAAGGAAATATGAATTTAATATAATATGAATCTAATCTGCATGAATAGCCATGGATGCAAGAAGAAGCAGACAAGAAGAGAGAAGTTGAAATATCCAAGCTTGAGTGCTCAAATTCTCCTCCAAAATTGCTCTCCAAACTTGCAGCATAACAATACCTAAAAATTCTATCTCCTAGAATGAGGAGAGGGCTCCTTATAAAGAAAAGTGAACAGTTGAGATTAAGAGGCAAAAATCAAAGGCTATGATTAAGAGGAAAAAAGCCCACCACTTAGGAAGATGTGAAGAAAAAAGGATTTTATTTAATTTATTTCTTTTTTAATCAAATAAAGTGCTTTAAGTGGGGATTTTTATTTATTTAATTAAAAGAGGGGTTTTATTTATAATTAAATAAATTTGAATAATTTTATTTAATTAAATGGGAGGAATTTAATTTAATTAAATAAGATGAATTTTAATTAAAAGGGAGATTAAATATTTTAATTAAATAAGATGAATTTTATTTAATTAAAAGGGAGATTAAATCTTTTAATTAAATAAAAATGATCAAACCTTAGGAAATATTGAAATAATTGAATTAATTACAATTTGATCAAGGAAATTGATTTGAATTGAAAATGTTGCAAAGCATTGATTCAGGAATTTAATAAATTGATAAAATGATAAATGGGGCCCATAGTCTAGGCGACCATTTTAGGGTGCATACAGTACTAACATTACTAGAGTTGTCTGTGCCAAAAATTGATGAAGAATTGAAGAAGTACTTTAACCGATTCGTTGTCAAGGGAATATTACTAAGAATTATGGTCAGAGAATTAGAGGAAGTACAAAAAGAGACTGACGATAAGTGGAGAGAAATTTTCCTTGCAATCAAGGCAACCGATTCAACAAAAGAAAAGAAAGTAATTGATGACAAAGCTGATTAAATTATTAGAGAAGATCAAAGTAAGGTTGATCCTATTGATTTGACACTTGATAATGATGAGATCATAATTGAAGACATCACTGATAAAGACCCAGCTGAAGATATAACACAAAATGAAGATGTCATGACTATCAAGGACAAAGAGACAAAATATATGGATACCAATGATAACGCTACAACAACAAATACTGGATCAAGTTTTAGAACAAGTGCATGATTATCCTGACGTTACTACAAATACCAAGGAGAAGAAAACTGAACAATAGAAGGAGAAAGAACAAGACGCAATCGAGGAACATAAGGAAACTGAGACTACAGAACAACCACAAGAGAAGGAATAAGAGAAGATAGAGGAAATACAAGAAGAGAAGATAGAAGAAAAAAGAAGAAGAGAAGATAGAGAAGAAACAAGAAAAGATGCAAGAAGACAAGCAAGAAGAGAATAGGGCAGAAGGTACTTTAACCGAGACTACATCTGATGCACTGAAGGAATCAGGTTCCCCAAAATTTTCTACTGGTGAGAGCATTTTGGTTGAAAAGAAGAAGTCAAGGAAAAGAAAGAAAGTTGACCTGAGCTAACCAATTATAATACCTAAGGTAGAAATTTATACTCTTATACCAAAATAATTATCTGAATATGTAGATCTACTGATGAAGAAAGAAGCACAAGAAAAATTATTGGAAAAGAAATGAAAGCCTATTGTGCTAGAAAGAGTAAAGGATATACTCCAGGAGATTGTTCCCGATGCAACTATAAATGAGAAAGGAAGTCTAATAATTCAAGTGGAAGACTTAGTTATGGAAATCAATGAATCGAGTAAGGATATCACCGAGTAGCTGAGAGAAGAAAATTGAGCATTGAATAATCAAACATATCCTGAAGAATGTTGCATTGGACAAGGTATCACTTTCTGAACTATCTACCAAACTTGAGAATAAATTAAATGATATTATTTCAAATACTCTGCTTAACTTCAAAATTCACTGAGGAGATTAGAAAGAAAGATGAATCTATGGAGAAAGAGTTGACCGAGAAGCTAAATAATGTTACAACCAAGCCAGGATCACTTCAATTCTATTACTCGAGGCTAAAACATCTAATGGGAATGAAGCATGAACTCAGAAGAGAAGAGAACAAGATAAGATTGGAACTACTTGAGCTGCAAGCACTTTTGATTCCCCATATTGAATCCATGCAAAATATTTACAGAAGGCAAAAGATTTGGTCAATACCCCAAATGTTAGTTCCCTAGAAAACATGATTGGATTGGAAACTGATAGTGGTGAAAAACTTGTTGTGCTTCAAACACTAAAGGAAACATGTGAGACATCCCTAGCAGATGTCAAGAAGTGATATGCACACATTTTTTTAAAGATATATCTAGCAGATCAAAGTAAGTAATTTTTTTAGCATGTGTTAAAAAAGGGGGATATATGTATATGTACAGGGGGAGTTATATTTGTATTAAAAAGTTATATATCAGATGTATTATTAAAGGGGGAGTTATAAATTTTTTTGATGACTTTGAGTTTTTAATAAAGATGCCTAACTAATGCCAAGGGGGAGATTGATACTCCTAAGAGTTATTTTTTGTCATTAGTTTTGTTAAAGTCATATTGGTCACACTAAGTCATTTGGTAAAGCAAAGTGTAGTCGGTAGAGGCAAAAGAGTCAAGCATCAAGTAGAGACATGCACCGAGCAGAGTTAGGCACCAAGCAGTGCATAATAGTTACTGAGCTGAGAGCTTATGTTACCGAGCTAGAATGAAACATATTATCGAGTAACACAAAGCTGATACATCAATTCATAATAGATACATTGAATCTAGACGCCGAGAAAAAAACATTTTACGAAACTCAAGGTGAGCATTAGTTAGAACATTGGGAAAATGAAGACATGATTGCACATGATCACAAGGCAGATCCACCAATGAAAAATAAAAGCAATAATACATTGGGAATGAAACTAATACTTGAACCACTTAACCTCCACCATTGAAGAAGGATATAGAACAATTCCACCACCTCTAGGTCAAATAAAAGGTTCAAATTGAGAATAATGAGAGAGAGAGAGAGACATACATATAGACAAAGTGAAGGAGACATTTGCAAAGATTGAGTAAATGGTGCAGAAGAATAAAAATAAGGCATAGCCAATGTGATATTGATGAACTACCGAATACAAAGTAGTTGGAGCAGAACAATGAAGATGAATAAGTTTGATGTTAGTGAGTGCAGTATGAGGTAAATAAGTTAGTGAGCATAGTGAGTTTGAACAACATTTGTTGATTCATTATTATATACATATTTGTATTAAGTTTTATTGTGTTTGGAAGAGTGTAAATTCCACTATTGGATAGGCCCTAATAGGTCTTATTTTGTAAATACTTTAATAGGGTACATCTCTTAGATTAGAGATTGTAAAATCCTTTATCAAGGTAGACTATATAAGTCTTTTGTACTCCTAATAGGGTAAGCTATCAAAAGTAGCTAAACATTGTAGCTCTAACCGAGAAACCTTTTTACTGCAGTAGTGAAGGATTGTGGGTACCATCTCCACCATAGGTTTTCTCACTAGCAAGGGTTTCTGCGAGACCAAAAATCATGGTGTTATGAGTTATGATTTCTTGCTTTGATTCATATGGTTTCTAATATTTAACAACAAAGTGTTCAATTCAGTAATGGATTAAAATGTATGTTAAATTTTTTTGCAGTACTGATTCACCCCTCCCCTCTCAGTACTTATCTTTCCATATTAAAACCAACATATCATCCTCAAGTTCCCCCAAGAATTCTCATTTCATTATTTTATGGATAATTTGATATGCCATGGTGCAGATTTGTGATTGCGTCCTACATTTTGATGTTGAAACTGAGAAATATTGGTGTTTTCCTCTTCAAATATTATATTACCAGGACTTGTCATAAGAGTTAATTTTGCAAGGTGTGTCTGGTTGATTTTTTGAGTTTGAAGTGTCTTTTATGGATGATCCTATGAATTTTTTAGTTGCAAGTCATATTATTATATTGGTGCATTACCCTTTAGTTTTAGATTTATATTTTCACACACACATCCTTCTATCCCTTACCTCCTTGAATTTTAGTATTGGTGAGTACCATTAAGTAATTGGCCTTGTAATTCCCTAGATTCACTCTCACCATAGGATACCCATAGCTTGAGAGTCTTTTCATTTTTTAATAGGATAGCTAGATTCCACATCTTGCTATAGGTGTAATCCTGATTGACAACAGTTTTTGGCATGCCCGATGGGACTTCAAACTGATATTCAGTTCTTTCGAGCTTCATATATATATTTTTGTGTGTGAAAAACATCTTACATCCTTCAAGGAGGTAATTTTTAGCACCTGGCGACTTTGAGTTTTATGGTTTTCAACAGATATGGTATTTTTTTTAGCTTATAAGAAAGGTAAAATGAAGGGCAATTGGCTGTGGTGAATTAAATTTTACCAAGTTTAACCTTCAATGGCCAGGAATCTACCTTTTGTGGCATTTAACGTAGTAAGTCCTTTAAATATTCAACAACATCATGATATTCTAGGAGCATCTCTAAAGTGTCTTCCATTTTTCACAGGAGAGGATCATGTTTTAGCAATTGATAAAATTCTAGATGTAGCTTCATTATGTGGTATACATCAGGTAACATATCAAGACGTTGCATTGAAGCTCTTGAAAGCTTCATTAAAGGGAAAATCTCTATTTTGGTTCATGGGTTTACTTGTTAATTTTGTAGCTTCATGGGATGAATTGGGAGAGAAATTAAACCAGCAGTTTGAGGACAAATCTGATCATTTCTCATTAGTTGAAAATTTGACTAGTATTAAGAGGCAAGATAATGAGTTGATGTCATATTTAAATTATCATTTCAAAAGGACATGGGACAAGATTCCTATTTCTATGAATCCATCCAATGATTATGATTTTTTTATTTTATCTTAAGGCATTGCATAGTGTTATATGAGCACAAATTTAGTCAATGGGAGGTTGTATTCTACCGGAAATATTTGATGTTTCCATTAGAGTAGAGGAAAACTTGATACAAGAATGTAATATAGCACCAAGGCCTCTAATGCCTTATTTTGTGGAAATCCAGTCTAGTGCACAAGGTGTACCACCAGTTATAGTTGTTGTCCTAGTAGTTACAACCCCATAGTAAGAGCTTAAGAAAAAGAATAAGGAGCTTAAACAACATTATGCAAGCATGTTGAAGACATTGGAGACCTATGCCATCAAGATCACAAGCCTAGAGAGGCAAAAAAATCAAGGTAATATGTCCTATCAAACCCCTTACCAGCAAAACAAACCTAATTATCAAACTGGAAATCATACAAAATGAAGGGTTTTTAATCAAAGGAATAGTGAGCCTTATAATCATATGGTTCCAAGCACCTCAAGAGAGCTGGTACTAGAGAAAAATTATATGTCATAGGAAGTTCAACAACAACAGGGTTATCAATATGATCAGGGTACGACTGAAGTAGTCTTGATAAATTTTCAACCAGGAGAATATGTTGCAGTTAGCAGTGATCAAGACAAGGTGGGGACTTCTAATGCCCAAAAAGTTCAAATTCTTCTTAGAAATCAGCAAAAGGTTAGTCATATGCCTTTTACTATTGTGGATCAAATGAAGAAGATTCTTGTTAATATGTCTATGTTAGATGCTCTATGAATACCTCGTCAGAAAGAATTAATGATGGAAGAATTATCCAAGGTGTCATTGATAAATGAGCCTTAAAAAGATAATTCCACAGTCATGATTGCATAATAAAGTCATGAGGAACAGTCAGTCAATCACATGGACAAAGATGCATTGTGTAACTACATGATACATGATTAGGAAGTTGTTGTCCAAAACTTAATAAAAGAGCATGAACAACAACCCACTACCATGGAAAACTTTTGTGTTATCCTTGATGATGGATTAAAACTTTGAAAGGAAGAATTAAATAAATAACATGAAAAGATACAACTGTTATTTTCTAAGAAGGAGATTCCTAAGGTCAGAATTCCTAGTTTCTTGCAAGATAGGCCTCTTAAACTCTCTAATTGCAAAATTCCAAATTATAAGACTGCATTCCTAAGTTGTAATGAGCATTTTATTGAACAAGTAATACCTTATATGAGACTAGTTGAAGATTCTATACCTCAGGAACAACTCTCTCTAAGTCTAGTAGAGCCTCAAGAATTTAATAAATGTCTGATTTCTCAAGTTGAAGAACCTAAAAAAGGAAGCATACAGTGAGGAAAAATAAGATATTTCACTTAATGATGTGAGGGCATATGATACTCAGCATGGTACGATAGATCTGTCGTAGGTAGTTACAATGGTTATTGATGATGATGCCTATCTTTATGAAGATAAAGGTGTTATCTTTGTCTAGGTTGATAATTTACCAGATTACATTGAACATGAGCATGAAATTGCATCTGATCTATTTGTTGAGATACTTGGTTTTATTGATGAAACTTATGAAAATATGCCAATATTAGATACAATGATAAACACAAACTGACAAGATGAAAATTAGTAGTTGACTTGTCTAGGTTCAAAAGTTCAGGAAACACCTACTCAAGAACCAATTCTAGAAAGGCATCAAGTACAATAGCTTATTGAGCAAGGTATGCATCTAAATATTCTATCACATTTTAGGAAAATAATCATGTGCATGAGAAGACTGATGAAGAGACATGAGTATTATTTTAACAACATTATAGACATATTTTGTTCTCATCTTGATGAGACAAAAATCCAGGATCAGCATGATATATATGAGGAACCTTTCATTATGTTTGATCCACTTGGGATAAGAAAATTGAAACTATATATGCTGGAATCTAACATGTTGGGAGCACGCTCAGACATGCAAACGTTAGAGATATACATCAATAAACTACATTAACATATCTAAGAACATACTCTAAAATAAGACTTCCACCATAACCTCAGATGAGATGAACAAGGGCACCCAAAGCCTTGTTGATTTTCTCTTAGAGATGTATGTGGGTGTGCTCTCCCAACACAATATACTAATCCCACTTGATTTGATTGATGAAACTAGAATGCAAGCTAATAAAACAATGAAAAAGCTCAAGAACAAGTATGAGGAACTTGTCTCAAGCCATTCATCAAAAGTATGAGAATGAAAATGCAAACTATGCTAATATGCTATGCAAGATCAAATGAAACTAAAACTAGATTCATTTCCATTATGACCTAAGATGTGATATCTAGATTCAAAATGAAATAAGCATGAACTAAGAACTAAGATTGCTATAAAAATACTAAATTGCTCTAGAACTAAACTAGCATGATAACAATGCATAAAAGGGAGATGATTTTCTCTTGACAATGGCCTCTATTTATAGATTTTTTTGGAGGAGAGAGAGGGCTTGGATGAGGTGGAGCTCATGTGGCATCCACATAGGTGTCACATGAGGGACACATAAGCCATGCAAGAGGCCCACTTTGCTCACACGTGTGAGAAAATTTTGATGTGATGGGTCAAGGTGTACTTAAAGTACACATGTGAAGGATCTTGTAAGAGGTGTAAGAGTGTGTAAGATTTTTAGTCCAATGAAACACTTTTAGAAAGTGTCATCAAGGTTGTAAGAAACCTTGTTGGCACCAAATCAGCATGATTTTGAAAAGTCAAATTTAGAAATTTGCTCACACATGTGTGAGCAAATAATTAGGACTAATATGTGTAGGAATCAAGAAATTAGCCTAATTAACCTTAGTTAATTAGTGAGTAGGTCTAT
>MU226675.1:2646174-2663223 GCA_018584345.1 Thuja plicata
TGTTAACAACATGCAACTAATGGTCCTGGAAGCTGAAGAAATGGTTAAAGAAATGTAACTGTTTCTATGCTTGTCCTGTTGGCTTCCTTTTTGCTGTCCCTGTTGTTTCCTGCTTTAACTTTGGGACTTTTTGTCTGTTCGTTTAGTAGTGCTTCTGTCCCTTTCTGTCCTGTTGCCATGGCAAAGTTTTATTATGCTTTTTAAACTGTGTATCTTTTAACTAGGTTGCAGGTCCTTGTAAAACCTGCTGAACTCTCTTTTTTTGTAAAGGTTTCGGGTCCTTGTAAAACCTATTTTTATTAATCAGAACAATTGATATCAGAGCTAGTGCTCTGAGAAGATAAGTTTAAAGGTACTTGAGTTAAAGATCCAAAGATTTATAAGAGGGAAGCACCGAAGTTGAATAGGATTAAATTTTCTACATGGAAAAAAAAAATGAGGCTTCACATATCTGGTATTGGAGATTATGCACTAGACCATATTGACAATGAGTACTCACCTCCACTATTTGGTCTTATAACACTTGAGCAGATAAGAGAAAGAAAAGAACATACACAAGTGATGATAGAGATAAATTCTACTCTCACTAACCTAGAGTTCAATGATTTAGAAGGTTGTACTACTGCTAAGAAGATGTGGGATAGGCTTACACTATTTTTTGGTGGAGATCAACATGTTCAAAAAGCTAAGGCTGAAAGCTTAAGAGGAAAGTTTGAATCAATGAAAATGAAAGGAGAAAACATTACAACATACAACACAAGACTAAAGGATATTTTTATTGCAATTAGAGGTGCTGGTGAAACCATTAATGAAGAAGATGTTACAAGAAATATGCTAAGAACACTCCTACCTATCTATGCCATCCATGTGTTTTCTATTCAAGAGCTGAGATCCATTCCACAGATGGTTGATACTTTGGATGCTACAATCGGTAAGCTAATTGCTTTTGAGCTAAATGATTTTGATAATAGCTTTCCTCTACTTCTAAGATTGAATCCGAATTCAAATCATCCTTGACTATTGGGAAGTCTAGATATTCTAAATCTAGTGATGGATATGCAAGTAGTGCTAGTGATAGGTTTCATAGTTGTAAGAGTGATCTTGAAGATCTATATGCTGAATATAAAAAGAATGAACTTGAAATTGAAGCATTATTGGCTAGGAGACTACCGAGAGGAAAAGGAAAGTACAGAGGTAGGCTACCTCTAAAATATTTTTCATGCAACAAGATTGGTCACATAGATTCTAATTGTCCTGACAATAATGAGAGGAGAGATAAGAGAGACAAAAATAAGACTGAGAACAAATTTAGAAGATTTAGATATTTCAAGAACAAAGGAAAGAAAGCATGCTACATTGTTGAAGGAGGTTCATATAATTATGACACCAATGATGATGAAGAAGAAGTTGTTTACGTTTCTATTAAAGATGAATATGATGAAGAGAGGTACATTGAAGAAAAGGTCCTAATATTACAAGTAAGTGAAAAATGATAGATGGATTATAGACAATGGTTTCTCACACCACATGACTGGTGATACTAAAAAGTTTATTACTTTGAAAGAGAATAGTGGTGGAAATGTTGGATTTGGAAAGGATGCCCTGTAGTGCCTACCCTTTAGTAGATTTTAGTTTATTTTGTTAAACTCTTTATGGCCACTTGCACGTGTGATTCGACTACTCTAGTTTCTATTTCAGTTGATATTGTATGACTGTTCACTATATTTCAGTTAGTAAGAACTATGGATTTTGTGTGATTTGATATTATTACAGTTAGATTTATGATCAGTTTTATCATGTTTATCTCATGTTATGATTACATTTATGGTTATAGATTACTGACACCCTATTTATATTCACATGGATCATATGTATGCTTTTACTTTATGTATAATGCAATTTTATGGTATGAGACGGGGTCGTAGTTACTTGCGTACGAGACCCACATGACCTAGCATTCTCAACCATTCCTTGTTACATATTATATGCATTCACATATTCGTCTTTATGATGACAGGATTGCAGGTACCGGGCATCGTCTTCCCTGAATTGGCAGGAGTGAGTGTGCCCTGTCACAACATCTCAGTGGTAAGAGGGGGGAGATAATGAACAAGTCCAAAAACCTAACTTAAACCTTTTATTGTCCTAATTAGTGGAAGAGATTATGTGTCTTCACCCTTCAAAATCCATCAAGTGACGTGAATTCAGGAACCTTTCCTTGGGTTTGAGTTTTTCTTATTTTGGTTATGTCGGGTTTTCAGGTTGTATGCTTGGTTTAAAGTTATTCGTGTTAGAATATAAATTGGATTGTATGTTATTAATGTTATATTTATTTAAATCATGTAATTATTAAATAACTAATCAAGGGGGTATTTGATCAATAAAAGTTAATTGATATACCTTTTTTGTATTAATTGATTTAAGTGAATTCATAACTTTTATTAAAAATGTGAAATAAACTTTTAAAAAGTTCAAAATTGAATTTAAGTTGTCTTTTGGAGGATAAAGATGAATTATTTTTGTAAATCAAATCTTTTGACTCCAAAGTCAATCTAAGTTACTTTTAACCTTAGGGGTAAGTTTAGAAACCCTAGGCTAGTATATTTTTTTTTCTATTTTAGGGATTTTTGAGCTCTTCTCAAGAACACTGAAGTGAAGGGATTTGAGATCTGAATCTTGCTAAGGAGGAGTTTCTGAAGTTTGAAGGACAATCTAGAAAGCTTTTTTGTGTACTGCTAGATCAGTGGTTTCATAATTGTCAGGGTTTTGAGGTAGGATTCTATCCAAATTTATAGGTGTATGTTTTATTATAAATATTTTGTTAGGAAAGTTGTATTATTGCATTTAGATCACTTTTGGTAGATGGGTTTTGCTTGAAACTTTTGTTGAATATCCCAGGAGGGATTAGAAACGATCTTGTGGATTCAAATTTGTAGCAAACGGTTTAGTTAATCAAAATCTATAAATTTTTGTAATTTAGGAATTATCCTTAGAAAATTAGTTTGTGTTCTTAAGGAATTTTTCCCCAAAGTTGTTTTTGTGCTCAGTCTGAGTTAGAATTATATTTCATTGATTAGAAGGCCAAGGAATTCTATTATGAAATTTTTTCCCCTTTATGCCTTATAATTTTGGTAGTAGAAATTGAATGAAAAAAAATATATTAAAAAAAAGAGAAAAAAAATTTATTTTTTCTTACTGTTGTGTGTTTTGTATTTTTATTTAAAAAAAATAAAAATGAATTTGTTATGTTTTGTTTAATTTAAAAATTAACTTATTTAAAAAAAAATATATATATATAATAAAAAAAGATAAAGTTGGAGGGGCGGGGGTCCCATCTCCCCACCCTGGCAGCAGCGCTGCGTAGGCATCTAGACTACTGCGATAACTGGGCTGCCTACGATAGCTAGACTACCTACGACAGTCGTAGACTGCCTGCGTCGACAGCCTTGTGGGGGCCCCGCCTCCCTTGGGAAATGGGAGTGGGGTACGCCCCCCCCCCTTTTTGTTATTTTTTTTATGTTTTTTATTTATTTAAATAATTTAAATTTTTAATATTATTATTTATTGAAATAATATAAATTTTAATATTATTAATTATTATTGATGCTATTATTATTAACATTTTTTTAAAAAATTATTAAATGAACAAGTTAATTATTATTTGTTTAATATTAATTATTTTTAATTAATATTAATTAGTATTAAAGAATGTGAATTGTAATATTTGTATTTTATAATCCAACTTAGTGGTTAACATTAATTGGTTTTTTCTTTTACTATCACGTTAGCTATTAGTTAATAAAAATGATTAAATTGGTGATTAATATTTTATTCCCTTTTTACTTATCGTGTTTTTCCCTATTTAAGACGTATTGTTCTTTTGGGTTTTTGGGAAATTACGTCGGCTCCTAGGGAAAATATTCCAGAGGTTGGGGTGTGTACTATGTCCTTGTATTTCTATTTTTCTTGTGATTAGTATCTATTTGATTATCTTTCCCCAAATTTTTGCCTTAAGCTCAAGTGTGGGTGTTTACTTAGTGTTTGGGTTCGTGAACCAATGTGTGTTCCTATTGGCATTAAGTGGAACTCAATTTTGACTGTGGTACCTGTACAACACTTTTGAGATTAATGATATTTTGAGCTTAGGGTAGGTAATCTAGTGTCTAAGGGGGACTGGCTTACAATGAGGGTCGGGACCCTGAGAGGTTGCCAGGGTAACTCATTGTAAGTTACTTAATAAGTGATAACATAATACACTACAGGGTTTAAAATAAATTAATAAGATGTATGTATTCCTTGCCCATGTCTTGAGTGCTTTTATAGACTAGGATGGGAGCGGGAGCAGATGCTTGATTTGATCTTTCATAGTTAGTACCCTTGTCTGTATGAGAGGTTAGTAATATCACATAGAGTCACTAGGGGGCCGGGGGTCTAGCGAGACTACCTGGGTCACCTTAGAGTTGTCTCATGTGATGACACTTCCCTAGCACATCTATGGGTGCTAGGATTGAGAGTGTGCATAAGGAGAATATGGAAGAGTGAAGTGGTGAATGAGAGGCTGAGATAGGGTCTGAAACTATGTAGATACTTCAGGCCATTTTGGATCACCTTCTCAAGGTGAATAGAGATTAGGGGGAAGAGAATCACCATGAGAAGGAGACTAGAAAGAGATCTAGGAGCCCAGGTTGGAAGGGCATTTTAGGCGATCATGAGGCCGCTAAGGTCAGGCAGATGAGAAACCTTATGAGATTACAACCACCTCCATTCAATGGTCTTGGTACTGGATTTGAGGCAAAAACTTGGCTCATTGTGTTGGACCATTATTTTTCTATGCAACAGTTTGACACCAATGTCAAAGCGAGGTATGCTATCGTAAACCTCAAAGGGTTTGCAACCACTTGGTGGAAGATTGAGGAGGATAAGTTGGGACTTAGCATGGATACCACCACTTGGGAGTTATTTCTGGAGAACTTCTAGTAGTGGTTCTTATCTGACCAGTGGCACCAACAGCGCGGAGATGAATTCCATAATCTGCAGCAGTTAACCCTTACAGTTCAGGAGTATGAGTGTCATTTCTTTGAGCTGAAGCCTTATGCAGGGTTTACCAACAAGTCTCAACTGATGGTTCAACATTTCATTAGGGGGATTAATAGTCACATCATTGGGGGAGTCAAGGTTTTCAAACCTAAGACCCTCAAGGAGGCAGTCAACAAAGCTACTCTAGTTGAGGCAATTCAGAGTTTGGGTCATGGTGGTTAGGTAGGTGCTCACACTGGGGGATCTAATTCTTTGGGGTTTTGAGGTAATCAGTCCCAAGGGGCTAGGAAATTCAAGATACCCTTCTCTTAGTTCAAGGGTAACAAAGGTCAGCAGTAGAAGGGTTCATACCATCTAGCGCAGAGCAGTAGTTCTCAGTCAAAGAACTACCATAAATTTCAGTGTAACAAGCACAATCAGCCCAATCAACCCACACAGAGTTCTCATTCAGTTGCTAGCAGAGGAAGCTACCAACAGTCTAATGCACCCTCCTCTGGGAGAGGTTATGGTAGAGGTGGTGGTTTCTTCTCTTGTGGTCTGTTTGGGAATATTGCATTGAATTATCCCCAACATGCACTAGAGTTTTCAGGATAGATGGCCGCAGCTTCAGAGCCTACAGCCAGAGATGCTGGTAGATCTCACAAGGTCTTTGTAGTTGTGGATCATTGTCAAGCATAGCACTAGGGCATAGTGGTAGAAAATTTGGGTACTGCTCGAGGTATTTCTCTTTCTATCTTGTTTGATTCAGGAGCTACATAATATTTTATATCTCCTTTTATAGTAGATCAATGTGGGCTTGTGGCAGTAAAGCAGAATATAAGTTGGCAAGTAGAGTTAGCCTCAGGAGAAAGGGTACCAACAGATTTTCTAGGGCTCAATTCTGAGTTGAACTTGGGTAAGTTCACCACCTTGGTGGACCTTCATGTGATTCCCTTGGGATCATATGATGTTGCCCTTGGGATGGATTTGTTAGGATCTCATGGAGCCAGCATTGATTTTAGACAAAAGATCATTAGATGCAAGGATGATGTTGGAAAGGACATGGAGTTTTTGGGTGTTCAACATCCTATTTCCCCTCGTATGATTTCCGCCATGCAACTCAAGAGAATCATGCGGAAGGGATGTTAGGTTTTTGTTGTATCTATGAATGAGCTAGATGAATTTGAGACAAAGGACAAGACTCTTGATCATCCTATTCTTTAGGAATTCATAGATGTCTTTTCAAGTGATATTCCAGGTATGCCACCAAAGTGTAACATATATTTTTGTATTGACCTCATTCCAGGAGCACAACCTATTTCTAGAGATCCTTACTGGATGACCACTCAAGAGCTGAATGAGTTCTGACTCTAGTTAGAAGATATTTTGGCAAAGGGTTGCATTCGATCAAGAGTTTCCCCATGGGGAGCACCTGTACTCTTTGTCAAGAAGAAGGATGGATCTTTACACTTTTGCATCAACTATAGAAAGTTGAACAAGGTAATGATCAATAAAAGGTATCCTCTTCTAAGGATTGATGACCTATTTGATCAGATTAAGGGAGCCAAGGTGTTTTCTAAGATAGATCTCAAGTCATGATATCATTAGTTGCGTATCTAGGATGCAGATATTCTCAAGACTGCATTCCATACTTGCTATGGACATTATGAGTTGCCAATAGTCCCTTTTGGCTTGACGAATGCTCCATCAGTCTTCATGTGCTTGATGAATGGAGTATTTCACTCTTATCTCAATTGCTTTGTTCTCATCTTCTTGGATGACATATTGATATATTCTAAATCACCAAAAGAGCATGAGGAACATATGCGACAGGTTTTGTAGTGCCTTCGGGATAATGAATTGTATGCCAATGCGGAAAAATGTGACTTCTTTCAGTCATATGTTTAGTTCCTGGGTCATGTCATTTTAGGTGAGGGTATCTCAGTGGATTCCTCAAAGATTTAGGCAATGGTGGATTGGCCAGTACCCACTAATGTGTCTGAAGTTTGTAGTTTCATGGGATTGGTTGGATATTACCGTCGATTTGTTTAGAACTTCTCTAGAGTTTCTCATCCTATCACTTCTCTTCAGAGGAAAGGGAAGAAGTTCATTTGGATAGAAAAGTGTGAAGAGGCCTTCTAAAACCTCAAGGAGTGTTTGAATAGTGCACCTATTCTAGCAGTAGCCGATCCATTGCATGATTTCATGGTGTGTGTTGATGCTTCTTTGGAAGGTATAGGGGCAGTCCTTATGCAAGAAGGACATGTGATCACTTACAAATCTCGCAAACTCAAGGATCACGAGCTAAACTATCCTACACATAATCTTGAGTTAGTAGCAGTAGTTCATGCATTGGTTTGATGGAGACATTTTCTTTTAGGACACCGGTTTGATCTTCATATTGATCACCGCTGCCTACAATATATCTTTACCCAACCTAATTTGAATGCTAGGTAGAGACGATGGATGGAATTTCTCTGTGAGTATGACTTTGAAGTTAAGTATATTCAGGGTAAGGAGAATGTGGTACCTGATGCCTTGAGTCAAAGGAGGCATGAGATATCATCTTTGACTCTTGGTGTAGATTTGTAGAGTTTTATACTCTAGGCACTTCCTACAAATACTTGGTATCAGGAAGTGAGTGTAGAGATTGAATCAAGGATACCTTTAGAGGGTAGATTTTTAGGTTATGTTCTAGAGACAGATGGTCTTTTATGTCACATGAGATGGATATATGTACCTCCATTAGATGATCTTTGTACATTGATTCTATCTGAGGCTCATCATGCACCTTACTCGGCACATCCAGGTGTCAAGAAGATGCATGCGGATCTTAGACATATATATTATTGGCACGGTATGAAATGAGACATTGTTGATTTTGTGGCAAGATGTCTAGAGTGTCAGAGGGTTAAGGCAGACTACCACCATCCAGCGGGGATTTTACATCTTAATCTCATTCCAGTGTGGAAATGGGATTTCATATCGATAGATTTCATCATAGGTTTAGATGTGACTCCTCACAGACACGATGCTATCATGGTCACTGTTGACTGATTGACTGAGGCAGCACACTTTCCTCCTATGAGGGCATCCTACACAACAACTTTAGTGGCTAAAGTCTTTATGCAAGACATTGTGAGACTACATGGTATTCCCTGCAAGATTATATCAGATAGGGATCCAATATTCACTTTTGCATTTTGGACTTTTTTGCAGCACGATCTGGGAGATCAACTGAATTTTAGTTCAACATATCACCATGAGACCAATGGTCAGAAAGAGATGGTCATTCAGGTATTGGAGGATATGTTGAGGATTAATGTCATGGATAGATAGACTCATTGGGAAGACTATTTATACCTGGTTGAGTTTTCTTATAAAAATGGTTATCATAGCTCCATTGGAATGTCACCTTTTCAGGCAGTGTATGGTCGTTCTTGTCATACACCTTTGAGTTGGGATAGGCTAGAGGACCGCATTCTGCTAGGTCCTGAGATGCTTTGAGATATGGAGCAGCAAGTAGAGCACATTCGAAAGCTTTTGGTCATAGCCCAATATAGACATAAGAAGTATGCAGATGCTCATAGGGTGGATAGATAGTTTGCAGTTGGTAATAGGGTATTCTTGAGAGTGCGACCATGGAAGAGTCTAATTCGTTATGGAAAGGGTTCAAATTTGGCACCTCATTTTGTAGGTGCTTTTAAGATTCTCTAGAGCATAGGATCAGTTTCTTAGCGTCTTGCATTGCCGCCCAGATTAGCTTGCATTCATGATGTTTTCCATGTTTCAATTCTTAGATGGTATATTCCAGATGTGACACATGTTCTTAATTGGAATGCCTTATAGGTAGAGGATGGGCATCTAGATTTGGAGCCCGTTCAAATTCTGTAGTAGCAGGATTTGATCCTCAGGGATCGTACCATCGAGTAGGTAAGGGTCCAATGGGACCTTTCTGATGAGTCATCAGCGACTTGGAAGGATGCAGTGAGACTACGAGATTTATATCCCTATTTTTTTATAGGCTTCCAGGTGTAAGCCTAAGCTAAGGGGGTGAATGTACTACCTACCCTTTAGTAGATTTTAGTTTATTTTGTTAAACTCTTTATGGGCACTTGCACTTGTGCATCGACTACTCTAGTTTCTATTTCAGTTGATATTGTATGACTGTTCACTATATTTCAGTAAGTAAAAACTATGGATTTTGTATGATTTGATATTATTAAAGTTAGAATTATCATCAATTTTATCATGTTTATCTCATTTTATGATTACATTTATGGTTATGGATTACTGACAATATTGTCTCCCTATTTATATGCACGTGGATCATATCTATGCTTTTACTTTATGTATAATGCAATTTTATGGTATGAGACGGGATCATAGTTACTTGCGTGCGAGACCCACACAACCTACCATTCTCAGCCATTGCTTGTTACATATTATATTTATGCACATGTTCGCCTTGGTGATGATGGGATTGCAGGTACCAGGCATCATCTTCCTTGAATTGGCAGGAGTGAGCGTGCCCTATCACAATGTCTCAGTGGTAAGAGGGGGGAGTTAATGAACAGGTCCAAAACCCTAACTTAAACCTTTTATTGTCCTAATTAGTTGATGAGATTATGTGTCTTCACACTTAGAAATCCCTCAAGTGACATGAATTCAAGAACCTTTCCTTGGGTCTAAGTTTTGCTTATTTTGGGTATGTTGGGTTTTGAGGTTGTATGTTTGGGTTAAGGTTATTCGTGTTAGAATAGAAATTGGATTGTATGTTATTAATGTTATATTTATTTAAATCATGTAATTATTAAATAAATAATCAAGGGGGTATTAGATCAATAAAATTTAATTGATATACCTTTGTTGTATTAATTGATTTAAGTGAATTCATAACTTTTATGAAAAATGTGAAATAAAATTTTAAAAAGTTCAAAATTGAATTTAAGTTGTCTTTTGGAGGATAAAGATGAATTATTTTTGTAAATAAAATCTTTTGACTCCAAATTCAATCTAAGTTACTTTTAACCTTTGGGGTAAGTTTAGAAACCCTAGGTTAGTAGTTTTTTTCTATTTTAGGGATTTTTGAGCTCTTCTCAAGAACACTAAAGTGAAGGGATTTGAGCTCTGAATCTTGCTAAGGAGGAGTTTCTAAAGTTTGAAGGACAACCTAGAAAGCTTGTTTGTGTATTGTTGGATCAGTGGTTTCCGAATTGTCAGGGTTTTGAGGTAGGATTCTAAATTTGAATTTGTAGGTGTATGTTTTATTATAAATCTTTTGTTAGGAAAGTTGTATTTTTGCATTTAGATCAGTTTTGGTAGATGGGTTTTGCTTGAAACTTCTGCTGAATATCCTAGAAGGGATTAGGAACAATCACGTGGATTCAGATTTGTAGAAAATGATTTAGTTAATCAAAATCTATAAATTTTTGTAATTTAGGAATTATCCTTAGAAAATTAGTTTGTGTTCTTGAGGAATTTTTCTCCAAAGTTGATTTTGTGCTCAATCCAAGTTAGAATTATAACTCATTGATTAAAAGGCCAAGGAATTCTATTATGAAATTTTTTTCCCTTTATGCCTTATAATTTTGGTAGTAGAAGTTAAATTAAAATAAAATATTTTAAAAAAAGAGAGAAAAGAAAATATATTTTTTCTTACTGCTGTGTGTTCTGTATTTTTATTTTAAAAAATGAAAATAAAAAAATAAAAATGAATTTATTATGTTTTGTTTAATTTAAAAATTAACTTATTTTAAAAATATATATATAACAAAAAAAGATAAAGTTGGAGGGGCAGGGTCCCATCTCCCCACCCCGACAACAGCGTTGTGTAGGTTGCTAGACTGCCTGCTGCGGTAGCCTTGGGGGGGCATGCCTCCCTTGGGAAATGGGGAGTGGGGTACGCCCCCCTTTTTGTTATTTTTTTATTTATTTAAATAAAATTTAAATAATATAAATTTAAATGTTACTATTTATTGAAATAATATAAATTTTCATATTATTAATTATTATTGATGTTATTATTATTATTATTAATGTTTTTTTTTAATTATTAAATGAACAAGTTAATTATTATTTATTTAATATTAATTAGTATTAATTATTATTTATTTAATATTTACTTTAATATTTGTATTTTATAATTCAACTTAATGGTTAACATTAATTGGTATTTTCTTTTACTATCACGTTAGCTATTAGTTAATAAAAATTATGAAATTGGTGATTAATGTTTTATTCCCTTTTTACTTATCGTGTTTTTCTTTGTTTAAGACGTATTGTTCTTTTGGGTGTTTGGGAAACTATGTCGGCTCCTAGGGAAAATATTCCAGAGGCTGGGGTGTGTACTCTGTCTTTGTATTTTTGTGTTTCTTGTGATTAGTATCTATTCAATTATCTTTCCCCAAATTGTTGTCTTAAGCTCAAGTGTGGGTGTTTACTTAGTGTTTGGGTTTGTGAACCAATGTGTGTTCCTATTGCCATTAAGTGGAACTCAATTCTGACTGTGGTACCTGTATGGTACTTTTGAGATTAATGATCTTTTTAGCTTAGGGTAGGTAATCCAGTGTCTAAGGGGGAGTGGCTTACAATGAGGGTCGGGACCCTAAGAGGTTGCCAGGGTAACTCATTGTAAGTTACTTAATAAGTGATAACCTAATACACTATGGAGTTTAAAATGAATTAATAAGATGTCTGTATTCCTTGCCCATGCCTTGAGTGCTTTTATAGACTAGGATGGGAGTGGGAGAAGATGCTTGATTTGATCTTGCATAGTTAGTACCCTTGTCTATACAAGAGGTTACTAATACCGCATAGAGTCACTAGGGGGGGGGGTCCAACGAGACTGCCTGGGTCACCTTAGAGTTGAATCGTGTGATGACACTTCCCCATATTTATTTCAGATTTCCTACGTGTCTTGGTTTCCTCTGGGTCTATAGGTCTTTACTTGTTTAATTGAAGTTGTACCTTGTGATAAAGAGCTTACTATTTCCCTTGCCTTGTCCTACTTTATGACTGGTTTGTGAACCAATTGGGATCTATTGTTATCTCCTCAACACGATGGGAGTGGACCATTTAGGTGCCATGAGGATGGGTGGTAGTGATCCTCTTTACCATTGGAGACCTCGACGTCCTTCTACCATTGTTGGTGATCTTGTTGTAGTTGTGCTTCTTTGCAATATCTTAGGAGTTATGCTCTTATCTTTCTTAAGTTGTTTATCATATCATGTATATGTATTTTAGTTATACTGTTTATGGATTAATGTATTGAAATTCATGTTTAATTATAATTATGTACCCTAAGATTTGTGCAGTGGATGTCATTTCTTGGATATACCTTATGATATTAAATGTAACTGTACCATTATTTATGAGATGTTGTCCTTATTAATCATGTTGTACTTTGGTACATATATATTTAATCTTTAATTAATTTATGAGTAATTCTTACATTATGGAACCCTTGAGAATTGTATCCTTGTTGATTTTACTTTATGATCATGTTTTGTGTTTCATTGTATTTGCTTCCACTTAGTTATTCATCTTGAATGTAAATTTTTAAAAAAAAAATATTATGTAAACTTAGTTACTTGTTATAGGTTATTTCTCTTGGGTTCCCTAGCAAGGCATTACATGCCCCACATCTTGTAAAGGGAAAAGGTTCTATACTTCTGCTAAAAAATACTAAGTGTGATGTTTTCTATTGGGTTGAAGGCTTGAAATACAATTTTTTTAGTGTGGCATAGTTAAACAATACAGGTCACTGACTAGAATTTAAAAAAAAAGAAGGTTAAAGTATTTGATCAGAAGGGAAGTCTGATTGCTACTGGAGGTCAATCTAAAGGTAACTTATTCTACCTTGATACATCCATAAAAAATTATCTATTTTCTAAGACTGAAGATGTATGGCTATGACACAAAAGGCTATGTCATGTTAATTTTGACAACTTAATCAAAGTGAGTAAGAAGAACAGAGTAAGAGATCTATAGAGTCTAGAAAAACTTGAGAATGTAATGTGTAAAGGATTTCAAGTAGGTAAGATGACTAAATCGATCTTTACAAGCAAAACCTATACTACACAAGGTATATTGGAATTGGTACACACCGACCTATGTGGTCCGATGAGATTACAGAGCTACTATAGAGATAGATACTTCATATTGTTTATTGATGCTTATTCTAGAATGATTTCGGTTATGTTTTTAAAAGAAAAATCTGATGCATTTAAAATGTTTAAGTGGTACAAGGTTAGAGTTGAAAAATAAATAGGGAGAGAGATGAAATGTTTGAGATTTGATAGAGGCAGAGAGTTTACATCTGATGAATTTAAACTCTACTATAATGAACATGGTATAAAGAGGCAGATGTCTGCACCGAGAACACCACAACAAAATGGTATAGCTGAATGGAGAAACAAATCCATTGTGGATTGTGCTAAACACTGGTGATTGAGAATGGGATTTCTCAAACCTTCTAGAGAGAAGTAGTCAACACAGCTACTTATACAATTAACCAAATCCAACTGAAGAAGGGAACAAACAAAAGACCTTATGAGATCTGGTATGAGCACAAACTAAATGTAAGTTACTTCAAAGAATTTGGAAGTAGGTGTTATATTCTTAAAGATGCAAGAGATGAAAATTTGGACTCTAAAGGAGATGAAGGAATATTTTTGAGATATTCTACCAAGAGAAAAGCCTACAAATATTTGAATAATAGTACTAATAAAATTGTAGAAAGTGAAAATATGAGGATTGATGAATTTGAAAAGAAGAATGATGAATAAACAAGAAGGAACCCAAGGATTATCAAATAATTTTTTATGAACAAACCAAGATTCCTGACACCCTACCAAAATAAAAAATGAGGAAGTGTTGGAATTGTATTGAGATGATGTACTGAGAGGGGAGGGGTGAGTCAATACCTCTAAAAATTTTCTTGGTTAGCCCATTAACCCTTAGTCATCAGTTTGTAAAACAAATTTCTATTTGTTCATCTTTATTTATGTATATGAAATCATATCATACATTCCATTTTATGTGTAACAGTAAAGGAAACATACATGAAATTTGATAACACATAACACAAGATATGGTATCGCAGAAAACTTCTGTTAAGGAAGTAAAAACTGCGGTGGGGATTGTTACCCACAAACTTCACTATCTGCAGATAAGAAGAACCGGTTAAGGCTTACAATTTGGTCACTTCTGATGACCTACCCTGTTAGGAGTATTACAGTGGAGACCTATTAAGATCTACTTTGTTTGAAGCTTTAGCAACACTGTTAAGTGTGCACTCTGTTAAGAGATTTACAAAGGACAGTTAAGTCCACCTTCTATAAAAGGATTTCAGATGTGATGCACTTGTTAGAGTGCAACTACATAGGTCTTTGATCTGATGATAAATGAAATCTTCAACTACTGATAAACAGATCCTATAAAGCTCCAAAAATACTATTAATCATCCTTCCATGATTGAGTATTACCTTTATCTTCTCGTCGGTAGCCTCTGTGTGTTCTTTGATAACTGATATATTTTGTTTATGATCTTTGCATGAATTCTGCCTTCTGTTCCTTAGATGCTCTTCGTGGCTATCAATTATTAAGAATTCATGTCCTTACAAATGAGTACGAACATCTATTTATTCTAATCTAGGCTCAATTCTTGATTCATGCATTTACACGTTAATTCTAGATTCAAGATATACAACTTGATCTTGATCTATAGTTAGATATGCTTTAGATCCATTAGGATGCTTTAAAGTATTTACATAAAGCATGCATGACCATCTAATCTGATTTAAAACAAAAATAAAACTCTATAAATAGATTTACATTGCTTTAATTGACGTGTAAAACTCAGATCCACAATTTGCGGGTTCTTGATCTGTCTGTCAGTTCTGATGGTCAGTTTTCTTGATCGTCGGTGTTCCTTTATTTGAACATGTTGTCAGGTATGCTTGTCTATTCCTGTCGGGTTGATTCTGGAAACTGTGTTGCCTATAATGCTTGTGTTTTGCGGTAATGCTTGTGTTCATCAGTAATGCTTATGTTCGTCGGTGAAGCTTGTCACATTTATACTTAGCATTTTTCTCAAAAATTATTTGTGCTATCAGGTATGCTTGCATTTCACCGATACTACTTTTGGTTCACTGGTGATGCCTGCTATCTGCTGGTACTGCTTTCTGACTATGTTTTTCTTTTGAGTATACTAATGGCAAAATAATGTCATCAATCTCCTCCTTTGACATTAGTATAAAAAACATGATATGTGCAACATACTGAGTATATTAGTATGTACACATGTGTATACTGCTGCCTTAGTCATTAGAATGACTCCCCCTATGTATGTGCTGGTAAGTGTAAGTATATATATATATCCTTTATCTTTTTGTTTATTTTTTTGATATATATATTGTACATAGCTATATACATTGCATTTTCCTCCTTTTTTGATGCTAAGGACAAAGGTACTTACAACTTCTCAAAAAGGTGGGAATGTGAGGATTTGACTTCCTCCATCATTTTCTCCCATTTTTCTTTTAGAATTTCTAGAGCCATGTGCTCTACTGAAATTCTTACATGAATATCATAGATGCTGTCTATGACAGACATCTCCGGGGTTGCTATCAGATTTCTAGCCTCTGAGATATGCTGCTGAAGTATTGTGAGATTTGGTAAAATGTGTGCTTGTAATTCTATAATCTCTCCTTTGAATTGTGTCTCAGCATCCCATATTTCCTGTCTTAGCATGTTTACCTCAATCACTATGTCATGATGTGCCTTTATGCTCTTGACATTTGAGGTTAGGCTTTGTGCACTCTTAGTGACATTAGAATCAATTTCTATATGTTTGTTACTGTTCTCTTTTGCAAATTTGTCAAGTGTGCACATTTTCTGAACTAAGGTTATTGCTTCTGCAATCATTGGTTCTAGTTCATCACTAAGCTCTAAGAGTTTAACCTTGTTCAATGCCACTTCTGGCTTATTTTATCAATTAGCTTGTATTGATATTTCTTCTCTGCTTGTTCTTCCATTGCTTGGTTGGCTTCTATCCCTTATTCTATGATAGCATTGGTAAGAACAACAATTTGTTCCTTAACTGAAGCATTTTCATTAATTTTCACTTCAGGAACCAGTTGTTGGAGTATTTCTTTAGCTTTCTCAAGTGCCATGTTTTCTCTATGTTCTTTAATCATCTTCTTTTGTATGGCTTTTCGTTGACATAGTACTCCAAACTCTTGAAGTTTGTCACTGTCCAAAGTGGTGATGTCCCAATTTGGTACTTCAATGACTTCATCAAGTGTGACCGCCAGTATGTCTTTCTTTACTATTTTCTTCTTCTTCTTCTTAGGCTAGTTGGTGGTGGCAGATTGATGTAATACCTTTTGCAAAGCCTGTGATTGTGCAAACTTTGTTGGTGAGTGTAAAGATGTTGAGGCATCCTTTTGTACTTGTTCTGTGATCACTGGCTGGTTTTGTGAATACGTCTCCTCATGATCCTTGGGTGTGTCAACAGATGAATCTTATTTTTGTTTCATGACCTCATTTTTCTTTACTTCCTCACTCTTCCCTTGTTCTTCAATCTGCTTGGATGCGTCTTCTGTCATTTTCTCTACCTCTTGCTCTTTCTTTTCATCAGTGGCATCCTTCATTTCTGTATCGGTATCCCTTGGAGTGTTTGATGCCCCTTTATTTTCATCTGTACCCATATCTTTTGGTATATCATCATCTTTCTTTGATGATTTGTCCTGGCTAGACTGTATATCGATAGCATCTATCAATATATTCATATTAGTTGGCTTATTGATAGTTGCAGTGTCAATAGCCTTGTCCTGTTCATTGGTCTTACCCTCTGCAGTAGCATTGATGTCTTCATCTTTTTGGATTTCTTCTATAGGGTATTTACCTATATTGGTGTTGACAATGTTGTCTAACCATGATTCATCATTAATATCCACATCTAAGTTACCCTTAATTGTTAGATCTTCCTTGGCAACTTCTTCATCCTCCAAGGTAATGTGGATGGGA
>MU226675.1:2667870-2679820 GCA_018584345.1 Thuja plicata
AGCAACACTGTTAAGTGTGCACTCTGTTAAGAGATTTACAAAGGACGGTTAAGTCCACCTTCTACAAAAGGATTTTAGATGTGATGCACTTGTTAGAGTGCAACTACATAGGTCTTTGATCTAATGAAAAATGCAATCTTCAATTGCTGATAAACAAATCCTATAAAGATCCAAAAATACTATTAATCATCCTTCCATGATTGAGTATTACCTTTATCTGCTTGTCGGTAGCCTCTATGTGTTCTTTGATAATTGATATATTTTGTTTGTGATCTTTGCATGAATTCTACATTCTACTCCTTAGATTCTCTTTGTGGCTATCAATTATTAAGAATTCATTTCCTTACAAATGAGTATGAACATCTATTTATTCTAATCTAGGCTCAATTCTTGATTCATGCATTTACACGTTAACTCTAGATTCAAGATATACAACTTGATCTTGATATGTAGTTAGATATGCTTTAGATCCATTAGGATGCTTTAAAGTATTTACATAAAGCATGCATGACCATCTTATTTGATTTAAAACAAAAATAAAACTCTATAAATAGATTTACATTGCTTTAATCGACGTGTAAAATTTAGATCCATAATTTGCGGGTTCTTGATCTGTCTGTCGATTCTGATGGTCAGTTTTCTTAATCATCGGTGTTCCTTTCTCTGAACATGTTTTCAGGTATGCTTGTCTGTTCCTGTTGGGTTGATTCTGGAAACTGTGTTGCCGGTAATGCTTGTGTTTTCCGGTAATGCTTGTGTTCATCGGTAATGCTTATGTTCGCCGGTGAAGCTTGTCACATTTATACTTAGCATTTTTCTCAAAAATTCTTTGTACTATCAGGTATGCTTTCATTTCATCGGTACTGCTTTTGGTTTGCTGGTGATGCCTGCTGTTTGCTGGTAATGCTTTCTGAGTGTGTTTTTCTTCTGAGTATACTAATGGAAAAATAATGTCATCAGGAAGAAGATGAGCATTTCTTCTGAGTATACTAATGGAAAAATAATGTCATCAGGAAGAAGATGAGCAGAGAGAGCTTCCACTGAATGATGGAAATGAAGAGATACTAATGGATACCGAGTCTGTGCTAGAAAAGTATGTAAAAAGACACCACTCACCGAGTAAAATCATTGGAGATAAGACAGTTGGAGTTCAAACAAGAAGCAAGGCAAGAGAAAACACATTTTTAATATCTAAACTTGAACCAAGAAAAGTAAAAGATGCTTTAGAAAGTGAAGATTGGATGAAAAGAATGAAGGAACAGAGATCAAATTCAAAAGAGTAATACATGGACTTTGGTACCGAGATCGAAAGATAAGAATGTAATCGATACTAAGTAGATTTCCATAAACAAGCTGAATGAGCATGGTAATGTAATCATAAATAAAGCAAGATTATTTTGCAAGGGGTATGCACAAGAAGAAGGAATTAACTATTGTGAAAATTTTGCACCCGTTGCTACATTATAAGGAGTGAGGATTCTACTAGAATATGCTACTTATAAGGGATTCAAAGTTTATCAAATGGATGTTAAGTTTGCATTTCTGAATGGTATTCTTGAAGAGGAAGTATATATTGAACAAGTTGAAGGATTTGTTGAGAATACTAACTGAAACATTGTATGCAAACTGCACAAAGCACTGTATGGCTTGAAACAAACACCTTGAGCAAGGTATGAGAGATTGCATTCATATCTAACCAAAATAGGATTTCAAAGAACTAGTGACAACAAAAATGTGTATCTGAAATGTGATAGTAATAACATAGTTTAATTGTTGAGATATTTTTTGCTAGCGTTATCTTTGGAGGCAATGGCACATTGTGCAGTTCTTTTGCTAAGGAGATGAGAAAGGAGTTTGAAATGTCTATGATTGGAGAGATTAATTTCTTTCTTGGACTTCAAATTCAATAGGTAAAGGATGGGATCTATACTACACAAGAAAAGTATATTAAGGAGATCTTAAATGTTGGGATTAATGGGAAGTAGTACTAAGAGGGGAGGGGTGAATCAGTACCTCTAAAACTTTTAACTCTTTTCACCTTTGATCACTAGTAATCATTCTTTACTATATTACCAACTATTTTTGATGTACTTCTTATGCAAGTAATATTAATTCATAATCTTTAATTGTTTTCAACATTCATAGAAACATTCATGAAAGTAATAAACACATAACACAATATATGATATCACAGAAAACTCATGTTATGAAGTAAAAACTATGGTGGGGATGGCACCCACAAAACTTCACTATCTGCAGAATAGAAGGGAGCTGGTAAAGGCTTACAATTGATCACTTCTGATGATCTACCCTGTTAGGAGTATTAAAGTGGAGACCTATTAAGATCTACTTTATTAAGAGCTTTAGCAACACTGATTTAAGTGTGCACTCGGTTAAGAGATTTATAATAGGACTGTTAGGTCCACCTTTCTTGAAAGGATTTCTTAAATGTACTACACTTGTTAAAATGAGTACAGTATGTTTGACCTGACTGTATGCAATCTATAATTGTTGATCACATATCCATTAAAGCTTTCATAATATGAATATCACCTATAGTGATTGATCAATACCTTTTCTCTGCTCATTGGTAGCCTGTGTTAGTAATAACTGAGAGGGGGGGGGGGTGAATCAGTGGCCTCAAAAATTAATCCTTAAATCAACCCTTAAACTTATAACCTCTAATTATGTCTCAAGTTATCTTATGTCCTACAATATGAATGCCTTGAAATACTTTTATCAACTTACTACTTGTCAGATTTCTTTATAAATCTCTCTTCTGTATGATTACCGATAAGTAGTCATCTATTTACCAAAACACAGTAAATATGCAGAGTATATCGATAAATCCAGAATTGCATATGTGAAATGTAAAGCAGTAAAGTAATAAAACATAAACACATAACACATGGATTTTTAACGTGGAAACCCTGTTAAGGGAAAAACCACTGGGACCGGTACCCCAAATTTTCACTCTTCTGAAGTGAGTCCTGTTAAGAGCCAACCCTATTAAAGGTTACAAACACACTGTTAGGTGTGACCTTGTTAGAGGATTTAGAAATATTTTGTCAACTAGTATTTGGCATCTAATGCTACCATCCTTGATCAAACTCTCTTGGCCTATCAATAGGTATCGGGCATATCCAATGCTACCTTTGTGATCAAACTTTTTGATACTCCTTGGGATGTATCTCAATTGTAAAATACTTTTAAGTCCTGCTCGGTTAAGAGGTTTTATGCTTCAATGGTTAAACTGAAACACTAATGATCTGTTCATACATACAACTCAATTGAATATTTTTAGATCTATTGTAAGTCCATTACCTCTCTGATCAATATAATCACTTATACCTTTGCTCCACATTGTTCTGCTCTGTGATGCTTGTCTCACTGTTCGTCGGTGTCTGCAGAATCTAGCTCTTTCCTCAACTTGTTGATCAGGACTGAAAGAAGACTTTCTTCTCCATATTTTATTTATCATCTTTCCTCTTCTCTTTTTTTCCTCACCTAATCCCCCATTCATAATAAATTGGGTTTGTCTCTTTATAGGCATCATTTCCCCTTTTCTTGGCTTTCTTGATTCCTGGCATGTTCCACAATTATCGCCAATAGATTTAAAGAAAACTCCTGATTTATCTCAAAGAGATCTTCTTTCCAACTGGAAAAATTATCTTTAAATGACTTACTTATCTCCAGCTTTAACTGGATGATTAAAATAATGATAAGTATCTGTTAATTCTATCTTTAGCTTCTTGATAGCTAAGCATTTTGTTGTTTTCTGAACTCTCTATTCCATCGGTCAACACTTCAGTTAGTCATCGGTGATAACTGACTGTTCCATTGGTGTGACTTTAGTTGTCATTGGGATCTATGTCCTTGTCTTCTCCGTTGGGCAATACTGAGATTCTCTCTGTTGGGTTACTCTGTGTTTTGCTCATCGGTCAACACTATGACTCTACTCATCGGTAATAATGTGCATTAGCTCATTGGGTAACACTATGACTCTGCTATTTTACTCTGATCGTTGATGTGCACTCTGTTGGTGTATGCAGTCACTTAGTGAATACTTGACTTATATGCATTAATGATAGCATAGCCTTGATTCATCAGTTCTTTGAAGTCTTTGGCAGTATTTCCATGACCATACAGATTATATCAAGCTGACATCAATAAAAATACAATACATTAACTGATTTAATACCTTGCATGATCATCAACTTAATATATTCAAAATTCAATCAGTTACATATCATCATTTCTGCGATATCATATCTTGTGTTATGTGTCAATTATGTTCATGAATGTGTCTATGAAGGATTCGCATGTTTATTAATGTTATGAATTGATATAACTCTCACAAAGATAATGTAGATCAGATTGAATGGATATGCAATTGATTACAAAGGTTAATTGATTAAAGAACAAGAAAATGTTTTAGAGGCACTAATTTACCACTCTCCTCTCAGTACTACTTCCCATTAAACCCAACAATTGTTCTATTCTTGAAACTGATTTGATCCTTTTATGTCCTTCTGCATGAATTCTCTTGTCTGATCCTTAGATTCTCTCAGTGGCTAAAATCATCATTGAATAAAATGTTCACAATAGATTGAGCATCTATTTATACAAGTATTTGACCTATTCTATAATCATGCATTACAATTTTAACTCTAGATCCAAGGTATGCAACTTCACCTTGATCCTTTAGTTTGCATGTTTTAAAATAGTTAAACTGATTAAAATAATTATTATTATATTGATTCCTCCACACATAATGGATTTAAAACAAATCAAGAAGCTAAATATACAACTTCAGTGTTTTATCTGCCGTGGAAAGTCAGACCCACTTTTTTCAGGATGTAACTGATTGTCAGTTCTTGGTCATCGGGTTGAACTAAAAGTCTATTGGCATTCCTTCATTGAACTGATCATCGGGTTCCCTTCATCTTTCGGGTTCCTCTCTTTGTTGTTTCATCGGGTTTCACTGTTGTTACTTGTTGGGTTCCTTTATCCCTTTTGTCATCAGGTAACACTAAATAGTGTTTTTCAGGATGCTTTGTACTTGGCAGTATCGGGTAACCTTAGTGTTGGGTAGTGTTGTGCCTTGTCTGTTGGTTTAGTGTAAACCGATGGTGTAGATTACATTTTTCCTTGTATATACTAATGGAAAAATATAATGCCTTTAATCTCCCCCTTTGACATTAGTGTCAAAAATTGATATGTGTATAATACTAAAGTGTTTAGTATGTACACCATGTCTATATCCTTGTCATTATATGACTCCCCCTAACTGTATGCATCGGTATAGTATAAGTATATGTACATGTATACTTGCCTTTGTACTGTACATTCCATGTTCTTTTCTCTTTCAAATGCTTGACTATACACATCATTTCCTTTTTTCATTTCCCACTTCTTTTACTATGACTACATATCACTTCCCCCTTTATTTGATACTCATGACAAATATGTACAACTTATGAGATGCAAAAAATGTGTAACTTACAATGTGTCAAGAATATGTGAGTGGGTGTTGTTGATTTCTTCGAGAAATTTCTCCCATTTTTATTTCAGTAGTTCTAGTGCCATGTGCTCTAGCTCTAGTCGTGCATGCATATCATAAATGTTTTCTAGGATAGACATTTCTAGGGCGGCAGTTAGTGCTCTTGCCTCTGTCATATGTTTTTGCAGTAGTGAGAGTTTCGGTAAGGGTTGTGCCTAAAGCTCATTTACCTCATCTCTAAATTTGGTCTCTGCAATCTGTATGTCTTGTCTCAATTTTTGAGCTTGCTTGAGTTTCTCATTGTGCAATTTTGTTTCCTCTTCACTATTTGTGAGACTTTGTGCACTTGGTTGAAGATCAACATCTATTTGTGCTATCTTGTCGGTATACTCCTGGGTGAGTTGATCAAGCGTGCATAAATTTTGTATCAAGGTTATATCTTCTAAGATTATTGGATCTATTGTGCTCACCAACTGAGAAAGCTTTACCTTTTGCAATTCCACTTCTTGGCTTATCTTTTCTGCTATCTTGAACTCATACTTCTGTTCAAGTCTTTCTTCCATGACCTTCTCAGCATCTATGTTCTGAGATGTGATTGCATCTGTGAGAACCACTAATTGATCAAGAATTGGGGTTGTTTGATCAACATCTACATCTGGTACAATTTGTTGAAGTATCCTTTGTGCTAATTCAAGTACCTTTGCCTCCTTTTTGGCTTTTCTCAACTTGTCTTGCATACTTTGTCAATTCAGTTGGATCCAATTTCCTAGGATCACAAACTAGAATTTCAATGATTTCATCTAGAGTGACTAGATTCTTATGCTTGGTCTTCTTTTTCTTTGATATTTGTGTGGACGCAGATGTATGAACTACCATTGCTAGTTCATTTTTCCTCTCTGAAGTTCTTGGTGAAGGCTTTGTTGAAGATGCTTCTTGTGTTTTCTACTCGGGGTGCACCTGTCGATTTTGTGAAGATGTCTCTCCATCAACCTTGGGTGTCTTTGCATATTTTTCTTCTATTTTCTTCTCCAGCTTATCTTTCTTTGCTTCTTCACTCTTTTTCTTTTTGTGTTTCCTCTTCAACCTTTTGTGCTTCCTCTTTACTTTGATCAATAGACTTATCTTTTTGATCATCGGTTGCAGCTTGTTTTGTAGTTGTGTCCTTTGTGTCATGTGTGCTGTCTTTTGCTTCTGCATCACCCTTGTCCTCGGGTGTGCATGTATCTTCTGTATTGGACCCTTCATTACCTTCTAGTATATTGATGGCCTTCATCAATACTAGCATATTTATTTTTGTGCTAGCTTGTGTTGTATCTAGAGTGGTGTCATGCTTGTCACTTTTGTCTTTTTGAGCAGTGACATCTTCATTTTTTTGTATTTTCTCAGCAGGGTCTGGTTCTGTTATGTCAATGACTGAAGTGTTTGCCATGTCTTATCAGCAACATTAATTTATTCATGCCTTGTTGTCTTCAACTCTTGTTTCTTTTCCTGATCCTTAAGAGATATAAATATTACATCATCTTCTTTTTGTGGATCTTTATCAGAGTCATAATGTGTGATGTCTTGAATGTCAAGATCATCCATGAATTTTTCTAAATCCATTGGTTCCATATCTTCAACATTTTCCAAATCAATGTGTTGAGGACTTTCCTTATCTTTCTCCTCCTATCTATGAGGTGTTTCGGTGAGAAGTAACTATTCCTCATGACTTGTTGACTCTACAGGTAGATCTAGGAGTTGTCTCCATTTTTTTCGATCATGGTATCCATCTCTATAAACTTATCCTCTAGCACTTTGTAAGCTCTTATCTTGGCTACAAATTTTCTTGAGTTCTTTTTCATTATTTCTTTGATTCCTTCTATCTTAGATTCAAGAGGCATAAGTGTGACAAGTACCCTCTCCCTTTCTTCTCTTTCGGTTTGTAGAGCATATGACCATTGTAGAGATATTCTATTACCCAGCTCTTTGGGTATTTGGTTGACATATTCAGCTGCTGTATATTTGAATTTCACCATTGAACTAATGATTGACTCTTGTATCTTATTTTGGTCCTCTGGTTTAAGTGTATCCCATTGTCTGATTTTCTTATCATACATGGTGTTGTAGACACCCAAAATTGACCAGGTGTCTTAGTATCATACAAATCTACAAATCTCATTAAATGCTTCAAATGCTTCAAAATGGATCAAAATCAATGCAAAGGGACATTTATCAATCAAAGGGGATTAAATTAAATAAAATCAAGGGATTAATTAATCATGAAATCAAATAATTAAATTCAAGCCTAAAAAGATTAATCAAATTATGCAATTGATTTTAATCAATTAATTGCATAGTTTAAATCAAAAATCAAAATGAACCTATTCCTTACATGGCTAAATTAATTAAATGATTGAATTAATTAAATTCCTAATATCTTTTCAACACAAATAAAGGAGCCAATGAGAATTGAGAACACACTTGCACATGGATCACTTCAATTTTGCATCTCAACCTCTCATTTACCCTTTTAAATCTCATCCACTCATTTTGTCCCACCCTTTGAGGACAACATTTAATTTGTCCCCTTATTTGAAACCATTTGAGAGATCAAACTCAACCAAAGGTTAACCCATGATCAATTCACTCTACCCCCTACCCTTGGGATTTTACTATAAATACAAGCCATTTTCAAGCATAAGTATATCCTAGAAAATTTGAATGCAAAGCATCCTCATTATAGGCAATTTCATAGCAATTGGAGCAATAGTGAGAGCATTTTGTAGTAAATTGAGAGATCTTATCATTTCATGAGAGCATTTGAATTCATTTTGTATCATATTTGAGAGAATTGAGAGCTAGATTAGGCATTTTATCATCAATTTGTCATTCTAAGAAGGTCACTAGTAGAGATTAAGGTGTTAGTAATAACCAAGAGGGGGGGTGAATCAGTGGCCTCAAAAATGTATCCTTTAATCACTAACCACCAATCAAATGAATCTCAGATTATTAAGTCCCTACAAGATGCATGCCTTGAAATACTTATAATAATTAACTGTCTGTCAGTTTACCTTGTCTGTCTTTATTTTCCTTGATAACCGATATGCAGTAAAACTTATTTACCGATACTCAGTAAATATGCAGAGTATACCAATCAATCCAGAAATGCATATGTGAAATGTAAAACAATAGAGTAATAAACCATACACACATAACACATGGATTTTAATGTGGAACCCTATTAAGGGAAAAACCACTGGGACCAGTACCCCAAATTTTCACTCTTCTGAAGTGAGCCCTGTTAGGAGCCAACCCTGTTAAAGGTTACAAACACACTATTAAGTGCAACCTTGTTAGAGGATTTTAATATGAGTCTATCACTTGATATCTGGCATGTATATGCTACCAATATTGATCAAGCTCTATGGGCACAATAGGTATCTAGCATATCTGGTGCTACCTAACTGCATCAGCCTCCTTCTTAGACTATGTGTAGGTATCGGGCACTCAATTCTATCTTCATGATAAATTTTTTGGCAAACTCTTAGGATATACCTCAAATGTAGAAGACTGTTAAGTCCTGCTCTATTAAGAGACTTAGTTCTTTAATGGTTAAACTGAAACACAATGACCTGTTTCTAATGCAACTTGAATTATATATTTTCATATCTATTTAAGTACATTACCTCTCTGATCAATGTATCAATTCAATTCTTTTTGCTCCACACTTTCTGCTTTGTGATGTTGTGCTTCACTGTTCGTCGGTGTCTACAGAATTCTTTATCTCTTCTTCAGCTTGATTGATCAAGACTGTATAAAGTTATCCTTAATCAGTTTCTCTTCAGCATCCTCTTTCTATTCACTCCCCTTCCCGTGTATGTGAATGCTTGTGATTACAAAAATGAATTATGCTTGTCTCTTATATAGACATGATGTTCCTTAATTCTTGATTCTTGGCATGAAAAATAATCCACCCAATCTGATTTACAGCTTTAACTCTTGATTTATCTCATAGTTATGTTCTTGCCAACTGTACAAATCTTCTTTAAATCAATTACTTAACATTGGTCAAATAAAAAAATCAATTAAGTGTATCCTTAAGCTCTTTCAGCTAGATATTTTTTCATTTTCTAAACTCTCTTTTCTGTCAGTCAACTCTGCAGTTAGTCATCGGTGATAACTTCTAGTTGCATCGGTGTGACTCTAGTCAGCTTCGGGATCTCCATCTATCGGGCATCATTGGATTTTACTCATCAGGTATCTCTATTTTTAGCTCGTCGGGCATCTTGTGATTTTTCTTCGTCGGGCAACACCGTCTTCTGCTCGTTGGGTATCACTATGACTTTTGTTCTTTGCCTTTACCAATGGTGTGCACTCCATCGGTGTTGTCTATCACTTAGTGAATACTTGACTTTTATGCATTGCTGAAAGCATAACCTTTGTTCCATTGATTCTCTAAAGTCTTTGGCATTATGTATATGATCGTACATATGATATCAAGTTGACATCAATGACAATACAAACCATTAACTAATTTAATGCCTTGCATTATCTTCAACTTAATATTATCAAACATTCAATCAGTTACATGCCATCAATCTCTCCCTTTGGCATTGATGGCAACATACTATATTATCACACTATATTATTTCTAATACAATATGAAATACAATTGTTGAGATTCATCAAATTACCAAACAGTTTGTTTAGATAACTGATACAAATATCTAAGTGCCGGTAAGCTCTGTGTTAGCTTAGATTTGATTTTTGCATCTTTCCGTGTTTCTTATTTTGATGTGTTGCATCCTTCCCTTGTGTCAATATCTCTCTTTTGACTGTTCTTGTTCTTTGATGTCTCTATCTTTTGTCAGCAACTCTTCCTATGGATATGATCTCTCCCTGTTGGAGTAATTTGATAATGGATAATCTTTCTTCTTTTTCTAAAGATTGATAATATGGAAACTTTCTCTCCCTTTGAAAACAATGCCAAACAAATATCTCATAGATATTTGACATTAATTTCAAGTGATCTTTTCTCTTGATCCATAATATATTCCTTGAATTTCCCTTATCCATCAACAACACATCAATATGCTCTGGTGCTTGGTTCTGATATATACCTTTCTGTATATAGATGTAGCTTTGAAGTTCATCTTTTTGCTTACATCAACATGAATGATATTATGATAATATATAGGTTGATGTAGCTTTTAGTCTTTTATTGACTGGCAGACAAGGGTTTGATCCCTAGTCTCTTTCTCAGGTACTCAAATGTATCCTTGGGTAGTGGCTTGGTGAAGATATCAGCCAATTGTTCTTTAGATTGCACATACTCAAGTATTACCTCTTTTTCTTGAACTTGTTCTCTTAAGTAATGATACTTGATTGCAATGTGTTTTGTCTTGGAATGCATGACTGAATTATTGGAAATGTTTATTGAACTGGTGTTATCACAATAGATAATCACTAGTTCTGAGATCTTCATATGCATACCTTCCAGCAATTGTTTGATCCATGCAATATTTGAGTATTTTGCAACACCAATAACATATTCCGCTTCTGTAGTAGACTGTGAGATGCATCCTTGCTTCTTGCTAATCCATGTGACAAGTCTGTCACCCATAAAGAATGCTCCTCCAATTGTGCTCTTTCGGTCATCAAGATTTCCAACCCAATCAACATCGGTAAACACCTTAAGTTCAAATTTGTCTTCTCTTCTATACCATAAGCCAAATTCCTTAGTATTCTTTAGATATCTTAGAATTCTTTTCACAACAGTCATATGTGATTCCCTGGGGTTAGCAGAAAATCTAGCAACAATTCCTACTGCATGTGCAATATCTGGTCTAGTGTGTACAAAATAAATGAGTTTTCCTATCATTGATTTGTACAAAGTCTAATTTACCTCTATTTTCTTGTCTTCCTTTGTTAATTTTCTTCCAGTGGCCATCGGTGTTCCAACTATTTTGGAATCTTCCATCTTGAATATTTTCAGGACCTCTTTGATGTATTTGGGCTGTGTAATGAAAATACCTTCACTTTGTTGAATGATTTGTAGACCAAGAAAGAACTTGATCTCACCAAACATAGACATCTCAAACTCTTTGCTCATCTCATCAACAAATGACTTACATAGTATGTCATTTCCTCCAAATATGATGTCATCAACAAATATTTCAGCAATCAAAGTGTTAACATCAGTATCTTTTTTCAAATAAAGATTACTGCTTTCACTAGTCCTTATGAATCCAATACTTATTAGATAGGAATTAAGTCGATCATACCAGGCTCTGGGAGATTTTTTTAATCCACACAAGGCTTTGTGAAGTCTACATACCATCTTCCTCTTGTCTGGATCTACAAACCCTTCTGGTTGTTCAATGTATACCTCTTCTTCAAGTATTCCATTTAGGAATGCTGACTTGACATCCATTTGATATACTTTGAATCCTTTGTATGCAGCATAAG
>MU226675.1:2682629-2727599 GCA_018584345.1 Thuja plicata
TTCTTTGCAGTTGTGCAATCTTTGACATCTTCAAATTCAGCATCGGAGAGAGAGGAAGAAAGCTCTATGACCATGCAGTTGTGCTCATGCTTCACTCTCAATTGATCTACTATTAATGGTCCTATGGACAACACATATTCAGTATCTAATTATTGAGTAACATCATTATCAATACCTGATAAGTGGAGTCTTATCTTTCTTTTCCATGAAAAAAAGTTGTCTTTGTTCAACTTGGGCACATCTCCTCTGTTCATCTTGTGATCTTTACATAGGTCTTGAAACCTTCCTTCTAAGCACACAAGCTCTGATACCAATTGTTAGTAATAACTGAGAGGGGGGGGGGGGGGGGAATNGGGGGGGGGGGGGGTGAATCAGTGGCCTCAAAAATTTATCCTTTAATCACTAACCACCAATCAAATGAATTTTAGATTATTAAGTCCCTACAAGATGCATGCCTTGAAATACTTATAATAAATAACTATCTGTCGGTTTACCTTGTCTGTCCTTATTCACCTTGATAACCGATATGCAGTAAAACTTATTTACTGATACTCAGTAAATATGTAGAGTATACCAATCAATCCAGAAATGCATATGTGAAATGTAAAACAATAGAGTAATAAACCATACACACATAGCACATGGATTTTTAACGTGGAAACCTTGTTAAGGGAAAAACCACTGGGACCGGTACCCCAAATTTTCACTCTTCTGAAGTGAGCCTTGTTAGGATCCAACCCTGTTAAAGGTTACAAACACACTGCTAAGTGCAACCTTGTGAGAGGATTTTAATATGAGTCTATCACTTAATATCTGGCATGTATATGCTACCAATATTGATCAAGTTCTATGGGCACAATATGTATCTAGCATATTTGGTGCTACCTAACTGCATTAGCCTCCTTCTTATACTGTATGTCAATATCGGGCACTCAATGCTATCTTCATGATGAAATTTTTGGCAATCTGTTAGGATATACCTCAAATGTAGAAGACTATTAAGTCCTGCTCTATTAAGAGACTTAATGCTTCAATGGTTAAACTGAAACACAATGACCTTTTTCTAATGCAACTTGAATTGCAGATTTTTAGATCTATTTAATTACATTACCTCTTTGATCAATGTATCAATTCAATTCTTTTTGATCCACACTTTCTGCTCTGCGATGTTGTGCTTCACTGTTCGTCGGTGTCTGTAGAATTCTTTAGCTCTTCTTCAGCTTGATTGATCAGGACTGTATGAAGTTATCCTTCATTAGTTTCTCTTCAGCATCCTCTTTCTATTCACTCCCCTTCTCATGTATGTGAATGCTTGTGATTATGAAAATGAATTATGCTTGTTTCTTATATAGACATGATGTTCCTTAATTCTTGATTCTTGGTGTGAAAAACAATCCACCCAATCTGATTTACAACTTTAACTTCTAATTTATCTCATAATTATCTTCTTGCCAACTGTACAAATCTTCTTTAAATCAATTACTTAACTCTGGTCGAATAAAACAAATAAAACAACTATTTAAGTATATCCTTAAGCTCTACCAGCTAGATATTTTGTCATTTTCTGAACTCTCTGTTCTATTGGTCAACTCTGTAGTTAGTCATCGATGATAACTACCATTTGCATCGGTGTGACTCTAGTCAGCTTTGGGATCTCAGTCCGTCGGGTATCATTGGATTTTACTCGTCGGGTATCTCTATTTTCAGCTCATCGGGCATCCTGTGATTTTTCTTCATCGGGAAACACTGTCTTCTACTTGTCGGGTATCACTATGACTCTTGTTCTTTGCCTTTACCGATGGTGTGCACTCCGTCGGTGTTGTCTGTCACTTAGTGAATACTTGACTTTTATGCATTACTGAAAGCATAACCTGTGTTCCATTGATTCTCTAAAGTCTTTGGCATTATGTGTATGACTGTACAGATGATATCAAGTTGACATTAATGACAATACAAACCATTAACTAATTTAATGCCTTGCATTATCTTCAACTTAATATTATCAAACATTCAATCAGTTACATGTCATCATAAGGCTGCGAGCTCTACTTGCAAAGCCTAGTTAGAGGACTAAGATGTTGTGGATTTTAAATATAATTATTTAGATTAATTTTCTTATTTCTTTCCATAGAATTGTAGTTAATTGTTCTAATTTCATGAAGGTGTATTAAATCACACACAAATGGCACCCACTGTGGGGCTTTAGGCTTCATTTTCCATCATTTTATCAAAATTTTGTGTGTTTTTGGCTTCATTTTGTGTCTATTTGTAGAAAATAGGTGAAATGACGCATGTGAGCAATCTGATGTGCCTATGAGAAGTTAAATGATGCGGCAGTTTTCACTCTATTTATGTCTTATTTTTTGTGTTATGTATGAGACAAAGTGTGACGTGTAAGCCGATAAAGTGTCGCCTGCAAGCTACAAAGTGCCGCCTGTGAACAATCAACTGCCGCATGTGATCTATTCTGTGTCACAATTTCAACATTCTGTAATGCCTGGAAAGTTTAATTTACCGCCTGTGTAGTTTTAAATGTCGCGTATTAAAGTTTTAATTTTTCTTTAAATGTCTTAAATAACGCTTGTTAATAGATAAATGCCGCTTATTAGCTACTAAATGTCACTTAGTGATTTTTGTTTTATTTTTTTGTTGAATCTTTAAATTCTATTTTCTAACTCTCTGTCTGTGTTTTTCCCGCAGATGAGCAAACACAGGAAAGTATAGAAACCAGAATTTCAAGTCACAAAGCCTAGCAAAGAGGTAAGAGCACAAATCAAACATGATAAGAAAATTCATGCTTCCAATATTTTATAAAATCTAAAGGAAGAACATCTATATGATCACTATATAAAAGTGTTTTTGCTTACAAGAAGAAATTCCCTACTCTTTAAGTTAATTTCTTGTTTTTGAGTTCTTTAAGTTGATTCTTGCAAATTTGGATTAAAAAAGAAGTTAGGAGCATGTTGTCAAATTGATTTTCAAGATTTATTCACTTTGTTGGTTGTGTTGAATAACTTGTTGGAGGAGTCGAAGTGGGAATGATCGCCACTAGGTGAGTAGTAAAAAAGAAAAAAATCAATCAAAAATGTGTCTAGACTTTGCTAGCTTCAAAAATGAGGTACTTATCTTATCAAGCTTGCATTGATTAAATTGTGGCATTCATTTAAATCTAGTTTAATAGGAAAACCCCTATTATTGTCCAAATTGAACAAGCATTAGGCATATACTCTCCACTTTTTGAGGTGGATCAAAAAGCCAAACGTGTGAGTTCGATTTGGTAGAAAGAAAGGGAAGGAATTAACCAAACATTTCAATTATAAGAACCTCCTTGTCAAGGGGTTGAAAAAGAACAAGTGTGTTTGAAGTGTTTGGAATGAAGGAAGACAATAGGGATATGCTCTTCACTCTTTGAGTGAATCAAATTCCCAATCTTGTTGGACTAAGTTCATTTTCCACTTTCCATGTATGCTAGATTAAAATAGAGCTTTATAGGGTCTGCCTCCTAAGAATTCTTTTACAAAGGTAGTGAGAGGGAACAACCCAAAGTGGGAGACAATCACTTTTGTCATGATATCAGCCAACCCACTATAAATCAATGCACTTTACCTTAATCGGAAAGTGACTAAGTTGTGTGCAAGTCATCCTCACTTCCTCGAGTAGTCCTTTGGGATTGTGAAAAATCATACTTTCATGTGTGTGGGAAGCCCGCAAGGGGGTAAAGGAACTTGACATGATTTAGAATAGAGGTGTTATTAAAACTTAGATAAATAGTAAGCCTACCTTCTAGAGCCATTGTTAAAAGCCACATTTGTTTGACTCTAGGTAGATTGCTTGGAAGAATTTCTTGTGATATACTTGTGAAAACGACCGAGAACATACACTTTTAGTTTTTTTTAGGGATATCATACAAATTTGATGTGTGTGTTGAGTTTGTATTTCATTTTCAAGCAATAATCTTCTCTGACAGATCTGATCAAAGACCTTAAACTTTTAAAACCTAAAAAAATTGAAAATTCAACTTTGATTGGTAAAGTGCCATGTATGATCATTTAAACGACGCCTACAGACAATTCTGTGACGCGTAAACAACTGAAACAATGCTTGTCATCTGTCAAAAACTGTGTAAGTCACTAGAAAGTGCTGCTTGCAAACATTTCAACAACACCTATCAACAGGCAACCGTCGTGTTCTAACTGTAGAGTGTCACGTACGAGAATTCTGATCAACACGTACTAGCATTAAAATCATGCCTACACACCAGGAAGTGACACCTAGAAATAAATAAGGGAAAACATGGGGAATTTATCAAGGGTTTGGAAGAGTTTTGAAAACATATTTGGATACCCTTTTTGGAGTACTTTGTGTCCAGTTTATCAGATAGATCAGATTATCCAAAAACATCTATAATGATGAATCTATTTGAAAGATGAATCAATCCTATGGAAAATCAAGATAAAAATCTCCATAGGACTCAATACGACGAAGTAACCAAAGATGAAATTTTGGAAACATCCCAAGATCCCATATTTATGGAAACAATGCGCTTAATTTTGAAGAAGGATAAAGAAGCATATTTTGCTCAATCAGGAGCTAAGCTTCCTCATAACTATGACACATCAACCTTGAGGAAGGATGAGGAAATAAAAAAATATACATCATCTAAAGAGCCATCATTAAGATCAATCTATCCTTTTCTTTATGGTGATGGGCCATCCGTATATTTGTCTTCTTCACAAAAAGAAGCATTTAAGCACAACAAACCTATCTTGGATCAAGACAAATTTCATGACCACCCTATTTGTGATCAAGAGAATGAAGAGAAAGGTACCACTCTCAAGCAAGACCTAATGCACAAACCTTTATCTAGTAAGGTTTCTTCCATAGCCTTTACTCCTTTCATCCTTCATCCATCTCATAAAGCTTCACAAATATCCAAAATTCCTCCACCAAATAGTGAGCCTAATGATGATAATTTTCATGTTGACTATGTCTACCCTTAAGGGCTACCTCTAAAAGAAACCCAAGCTAATTTACATCTTACTGCAAATTGTTTCCATGCTTCAAAGATCTTGGACCCCAAAGCTTCATGTTCTTCAATGCCTATTCAAAAGGATTCTCCATCATTATTCCAAACATTCCCCATGCATATCCAAGCATCTACCTTGTCCTTAGAAGTGGCTCCATGTCAAGAGGATAATCCAAAGAGCAAAGAAACAAGTATCAATAAAGTTCAAGATCAAGATCTTAAAAAATCTCCTCCCATATTTCATGAAGGTCCCATATCCATAGAAGCTTGTGATTATCCCCTTTCACCCTTTCATGTCTTCCAAGCTAATATCCTTCCATTTCACAAATAGAGTGTCCTTCTAAGCTCTATACCTAGTCCAACTCCCAAGCAACATCAATATATTCCTTCCATCATTTCCAATGAACATATTGAAAATCAAGAGCAAAGTACCCTCTCTACACCATCCAAAGATCCTTGTCAAGATCTAAGTATCCCATCAACTCCTTGTCATGATCCTCCATATTCACCTCAAGAAACCATCATTCCTCCAAATTCCTTGCATGATAATAAATCCCTTCAAGATTCATTTGATCCTATCAAAGTTTCTCCTATGAAAGCTACTCATGAGCCTATTATAAAGATAAATATTAAAGATGAGAGCCTTGGAAATATAACTCATGCCAAAGATATTGATATCCATTTCACACCTTATCTCCCTCCATTCAAACGCAAACATATGCCTTCACCATCCTCCAAATCTATTTTGGGTTCCTATGTCCCAAAGCTAAAGTCTTCATCCCTTCCATCCATATTAGGTCCCTATATTCCTCCATCAACCATTCCTACCATCCCTAGCTCTCCATTCACTTACCCTACCATGTATCAAGATCAACAAAGGCACACATACTTGAAGAATTTCCAAACACCAATCCATATGAACCCTCCATATTCTTCCTATTCACCCAAAATTACTAAGTCTTTTGGAAGCAATTTGGATGTGCAATATAAAAATCAGAAATCCAAGAATCCACATGTGTATAAAATCACCATGTCCCATCTAATCGACATATAAATAAAAAGAAAAAAGAAATATCCAAAAGATCACAAAGGTCCACAAATCAAAATGAAATATCCAAAAGGACGCAAAGGTCCACCAAAAAAAAACAAGAATCAAATAAAATCTGGGTTCCAAAATCCCTCATTGAAGAAATGCATTCAAAAGCATCATAAGAGAAAGAAAAATTAAAGACTATGTGAATTCCCAAGTCACTTTTGAAAGACTTGCACACAAAATAAAAATCAAATTTGACATTCAAGCTTCCAAAGGCTTCCACTATGTCTCCTTCTAAACATTTTCCACTTTCCAAGTCTAGTTTGGGATCCTACATCCCAAAATCCACTATCTTAGCTACATCTTCACCTCCTTCATCCATTGTTCCTCCATCACTCCACCACCCTTCAAAGTGTGTGTAAAATTTGATCTTGCCAACATTTCCATCCAAAACATACCTTCTTCTTATCCTCACATTCATTATCCAACACATACTTTCCATCTTTCCATCCCTCTTATCCAATCTATGGCATAAAACCTTCACCACCATATACCCTTATCCTCCATATGTGTCCTTTATCATCACCTTATCAATATCTTTGAGAAACCTATCCATATTCATGGTTTATTATAGCATATCTTTTAGAAGAGCATTGTCCAAAGATCCAGATGTTGGGGAAATTTTAAAAAATATAAAAAAAAGAAAAAAAAATTGAAAAAAAAGAGAAAAGTGCCTTGATGAAGACCTGGTAAATAGGTGCCTTGGTAGCAAAATTAAAGAGAAATCAATCCATCCTATGGTGAAAATCACTTCTTGTGGCACCTTGGACAAGTACCCTGATGAAAACTTGGCAAATAGGCATCATGCATAATTCCTTCCTCTTGTACTCTACACTTGGGGGCAAGTTTCATCCATGTTATCCTCCATCTTCCTATCATTTATCTCACTTGCATCCATATTCCCTCTTTTACCTTTGGTCTTGACAAGGTTGAACATATCCATGAGCATCAAGTATCTTGACACCATTATCCTGTCCATCAACTTATTTACATACTGCATCCATGCTACCTTATCATGATCTTGCTTATCCCCAATCCACCTTCATTATTCCTAAGAAGTCTTTCCACAATCCCAAATCATCCCCTCATAGCCTCCATCACCCCTTTATCATGATCGTTCTATCTTATCCACATCTTACCCAAATTGATCCATTGGTCTTGATAAAAAATGAAGGACATAAAGCACAAAATTTGTTATCAAAATCTTTTTGACATGTCCATTTTTTTTGGACTACCCACTTTCCTGACATCAGGTCACTATCCCATATTCTATCTAGAACTACATCATTGGCTTCCATTTCTTATCCAAAAACTTGTTTCACATTTCTATATCCTTTTTACTTAGCTTGGGTAATCTTGAGGAGATGGTTATAGGGGTCACATTCACATGCTTCATCCATCATGGGCTTTCCATCTCAAATCCATCAGCTTGCAAATCCTTCCTTCATGTCCTATATCTTTCTAGACATTAGGGGAAAACCAATGTGATCTTGTTTGAGAGATGATAAAAAAATTCAAATCATAAATCTCTAAAAAATCATAAAAATTTGTAAAAATCCAAAAAACAATAAAAAATCTAAAAATCCAAAAATCTTGCATAAAGCCTTTCAGCTGGTTTGTTGCATTCTAGGTTTCATTTGCCCTAAGTTTCACATTTATCACTTGGGGGCAAACATCATGGATTTTGGTACCAAACGGATTCAAAAGTGCACCATTTTGATCACACGACAGAAGCAGATTTTCAAAATTCAGAAGAGAGATATTTTGGAACCTTTGATGGATATCATTGTTCAACCCTAAATAGTTTGATCCTACAACATGATCCTTGAGCTTCATTGACTTATTTTATCAGGATTAAAAATTGACAATACCCTAAATGATCAGAATGTTTGGAATTCTTATTGAAAATCTTGATATATTGCGATACACTTGAAATTTTTGATGAGTTTTTCATTGAATTTTTTGAGTCATGTCTTTTTAGCTAATTGATGATGTTTCAAATAGATTGGCGATGATGAAGACATGGTGTTTTATTGGATTTTGTGTGACTATTTTGAGGAAGATCCTTTAACTTGTGTGAATTCGTCTAACGACATGGTCATCAAAGAACCATCGAGGAAATTCATATAGGAAGGAGGGTTAACATTTTTTTGTTTATGCAAAAGGATACCTTGGCTATTTAGATCTTCAATATCTTAATACCAACATCCACTTGCAACATTGAATCCGTTGAAACCGGTATTCATATTCTCATAGTTGGTCATTCAACTAGTGAGGGTTGTACTAGGTTCCTAAAACAAAGGTTACCAAATAAGATGAAAGTCATATTCATATTCTTATGGTCACAGTGGCATCAATAAGGATTGTATTGACTCCTAATTCCACAATGCTCAATGATGAAAATATATCTCTTTTGCAGTTCTTTCACAAAAATCTAGTGACCATTAGTTGCATTGCATTGCATTTTCATGATAGAGTAATTGCATGTTTATGGTATTTTCTTTAATCAAGGGGGTGGAACTTAATCATGATTACATCATCAATGTCCTCAAATTTCTGATCCATCAAATTGACCAATGCTACATCAAGGATATCATCAATCTACATCTGCTCACCTAGGGGAAACTTCACCATCTGATCAACTAGGGGCAACCTAATTATCTTCATTACATGTACCTAAATTTGCACCTGAATCATATCAAATGACCCTATCTATCTGTCTCACACCATTAATCTTCCCATAAAATCCAATCCAATTGAATATCAATTAGTCGAATCATCCAATTGATCATATAAAGTCAATTATTTATCCTATCATTCATTTTCTCATCTTGAGCGCATCAAATTTCCTAACTCTAGATCTTGAGGAAGGAAAATCAATCCATTTGTTTGCCTCTCTAGATCTTGAGAGTGAATTATTAGTTTATCTAATCAACCCATTTTTTCATCTCTCTAGGTCTTGAGAGTGAATTATCAGTTTCTTTAATCAATCCATCAACCTACCTATCCTATCCGATTGACATCAATACAAAATCAACCAAGATATTTCGACCGACATCAAGTGGTATCCAATCATCATCAACACATCAATAACATTCTATCAATCATCAAATTCTCTCATAATCAGGGCATTTTCAAATTGATTTTTTCAGAAATGAATCTCAATTTCCCAAAATCAACCAAATCATCCAAACATCATCTCGTATCATTTCCTGAGGGGGCATCATATCCATATCATATCATTAAATCAAGAATCTGCATCACATCTTATATCAAATCTAGGGCATTAAAATTTCAAACTTTTATTAGTGGGGCATTATGCATCAAGTTTTGCATCAGGTTTCACATCAAGTTCTGCATCAGGTTTTACATGAAGTTCTACATCAGGTTTCGCATCAAGTTTCACATTAGGTTTCATATCAAGTTCTGCATCAAGTTTCATATCAGTTTATCAGTATCAACATCAGATTTTGCATCAATCAATCAATCAACATCTAATTTGCATCAAGACATCAATTTTTCTTTGAATCAATGCGCTTCGCACATCAATTCAAAGAGGGGCATTTGTAGACACCCAAAATTGACCAGGTGTCTTAGTATCATCAAAATCTGCAAATTTCAGTAAATCTCATTAAATGCTTCAAATGCTTCAAAATGGATCAAAATCAATGCAAAGGGACATTTATCAGTCAAAGGGGATTAAATCAAATAAAATCAAGGGATTAATTAATCATGAAATCAAATAATTAAATTCAAGCCTAAAAAGATTAATCAAATTATGCAATTGATTTTAATCAATTAATTGTATAGTTTAAATCAAAAATCAAAATGAACCTATTCCTTACATGGCTAAATTAATTAAATGGTTGAATTATTTGAATTCCTAATATCTTTTCAACACAAATAAAGGAGCCAATGAGAATTAAGAACACACTTGCACATGGATCACTCCAAATTTGCATCTCAACCTCTCATTTACCCTTTTAAATCTCATCCACTCATCTTGTCCCACCCTTTGAGGACAACATTTAAATTTCCCCCTTATTTGAAACCATTTGAGAGATCAAAATCAACCAATGGTTAACCCATGATCAATTCACTCTACCTCCTACCTTTGGAGTTTTACTATAAATACAAGCCATTTTCGAGCATAAGCATATCCTAGAAAATTCAAATGCAAAGCATCCTCATTATAGGCAATTTCATAGAAATTGGAGCAATAGTAAGAGAATTTTGTAGTAAATTGAGAGATCTTATCATTTCATGAGAGAATTTGAATTTATTTTGTATCATCTTTGAGATAATTGAGAGCTAGATTAGGCATTTTATCATCAATTTCTCATTCTAGGAAGGTCACTAGTAGAGATTAAGGCTAAGAGCTCTACTTGCAAAGCCTAGTTAGAGAACCATGAGATGTTATGGATTTCAAATACAATTCTTTAGATTAATTTTCTTATTTCTTTCCATAGAATTGTAGTTACTTGTCCTAATTTCATGAAGGTGTATTAACTCACACACAGGTGCCAGATGCAGCAATAGATTCAACATCCTCATCAATTGTTTGATTTCTGAAATTCTTCTTCACTACATCAGGCTCATCCTCTTTAGAATCCTCAATGTAAGCTTTAGTCCTGACCATTCTTTTCCTCCTCTTTTTAGGTGTTTGTTTCTCTGTTTGCTTCTTTGTTTGCTTTGTTGGTTGCTACCTCTTATAGGTCCTTACTTGACCTTTCTTAAGAGGTGTGCTATCAGTCTTAGAAATTTGACTCCTTTTCCTCTGTTTCTTTGTAGGAGGTGGAGGTGTATTAGACTCAGTTGCCTCAGAGTCTAATTTCTTCTCATCTTTCCCTTTACCGATGGTACCTTGTTCATCAGTTTCCTCAGTTTGTTCTTGTTCCTCCTCATTAACCGATAGAATCTTTTTAAGATTCTTAATCATCTTATTCTTCTTGTTGACAGTCTTTTTGATTTCTAGGCCTCTTTTTATCTTTGACCTAGCCTCTTCATAAGTGCCAAACCTTGGTTGTTTGTTTTCAATTGGCTCATTGATCAATGCATCAATAACATTGGTTGCTTGATCTATGTTGATTTCATAATCAAGAGGGGCTAACCAAGCTGTCCTTGGTACAACCGGTTTTATGTGGGTGAAGTTTGTATCCACCATAAAACATATCTCATCCCTATATTTTTCAATCAATTTCTTAGGGATCCTTACTCTTTCCATCATCTTTTCCTTGAATTCAAGGAAGTATGTAGTCATAACTGAATCAAAGTTATCTCCTAGTGACTTAATAAGTTCACTAATTTGTAATGTCACCGGCTTTGTAGTGTCCCATTTCACTTTTCCTACTGAAGGAAAGTATTCTTGAAAGTAGAAAAATATACACATGATAAGTGAGACAAACTTACATGTGTTAGTATTTTTAGACCTTATTGTGTTCATGTTCTCATCAAGTTGCTTTAGAAGGATCTCACACAAATCCATCTGAATTCCCTTTGTCACTATCTTGTAAGTTGTGCTTACTGATGTTGATGATATTTTTTTTAGCCTTCTTTCCTGAAACATCTTGTAACCAATCACACATGCACTGAACCTCAGTTCCTTGTTGGTGATGGTGTTCACTTTAAGACCTCTGTTATCCCATTCAACTTTTGTGAGCTTTTCAACTTCTGGCCTAGAAGTATGCTTGTGAGCCTTATGCTTTTCGGTTATTGGATAACTAGTGATAGCATGAAGGACATCCTTAGTGATTTTCTTAGGTTGATCTAATCATAGATTTTGATCATGCATTCTTCTAAGTACCAACCTAATCCAGTTAGTTTTGAAGTCCCTCAGGAAATATAAGGCATTTTTTATTCCCTTTACTTGCAGATGTTTATGTTCATCTTTTAGGTTTCCTTCTGCATCACAAAGCTTCTTGTAAGCTTCATCCATCCCCAGATCACCTATTTCAGCAATATTATAGTGAATATAGGACCTTACGTCCTCTATTAACAAAACCCTAGGTGAAATCTTGGAAAATGTGCTAGTTTCATCGGGTTGTGATGCAATCTCTGGGCATATCTTATACTTGGGATCTACATAGGTTTTGTTCTTAATTAACCTAACCACATTCTTCTTATCATTCTTGCTCTTTGTGGTTCTTGAGGTGGTTGACATCATTTTTCAAATTTTAGGGCTTTCTTGCAAATAACAATAGAGTTCTTTTGGTGCCCTCGATACTTACTTTGATCTGTGATACTGGTGAATGATTTGTTTGTTGTGTGTTGGATCGAGTCAAGGATGCTCTGCTATCTTCTCTTTTATCACTCAATTTTTTTCTCTTCTTTTTCTCTTCAAATTGCAGGTGCAAAATGAAGTGCTCCTGTTGAGTATTTATAGAATGTTGCCCAAAGTCTATCATAAATGCTCAGCGACTCATCGGTTCATGAAGATGGAGTTCATCGGGAAGACTTTCAAAATCATCGTCGGTGTTTTCAGGATGCTTGAGATGGCTTGTTAAGATTTTTTTCTTTTACCGACAAATGTTTGTGTTCTGTCATGACAACTTTATAACTTTGATTCCTTACCGACGGGTGTCGAGTTACATTAGCAACTTAGCCATTTTATGTGTTGATCGACAATTCTCGATATGTGTAGACAACTCATCCATTATGTTCACCGATGATTTTTGGTATGTGTTTACCAACGGGGTTGATTTCTCAAAATTGTAACAAGTAACATAATATGCATCTTTATTTATGTAGATTTTGACTATGTATTAATTTGTATAATGGAACTGATGCAAAATATGACTTTGTGTAGTGCAGTTCCATACTTACTTGTTCAGCTTAAGTGGGGGTGGTGATGTCACTAGATCCATTGGATGTTGTGTCACCATTTTCATTATTTGGTCCATCTTCATCATTGCTTGAAGCTTTTCTCCACATTTTGTCTCTAGCCCTCTGGATATCTTCAATGGTGTTTCTATTGGGATATGTTCTTTTCTCTGTCATTCGGTCTTTGTAGTCTTTCTTGAGATGACCAACTTTGTGACAGTGTAAGCATGCCATTTTGGGGTTTGTCCACCCTCTAGACCTTTTGGTCCATGCCCTCATGCTGTTTGCAACAATGTGGCCATATCTACCACATGATTTACAATTTGTCCAAGTACTTTAGTCCCATACATATTGATTACCGATTCTCTTTGGTTGATAGGGAGTTTCTTGACCTTTAGGCTTCCATGCTTGCCTTTTCTTTTTCCACCATTCATTGGTTGTGTGCCCAATCATCTTGCATGTAGGATAGTATTTGTCCATGTAGGTTTCCTTCTTTGGTTGTTCCATCTTAGACTTACATTCATATGATTTATGTCCTTTCTTCTTACATTTATAACAGAATCCTATGAATGAAGATGTAGATTTAGGAATACCTTTCATTTTGCCTCGGCATACATTTGATGTGTGGCCTTTCTTTCCACAGTGTTTGCATGTCAGCTTTCTTGGTCTTGGATTTTCATAGACAATCTTTGGATTGGATTGATTTGATGATTCTCCTTTTTTGGTAAAGCCTAGACCGTTGTTTTTGTTGACTCTTCGTTGTCCTTCAAGAAAATCATCCATTATTTTATTTCTCTCTTCAGCCTTTCTATTAATTCCATTATGTTGTTGTTGAACTCTAACCTCATGCTTTAGTTTTTCATTCTCTTCTCTTAGTTCATCGATAGCTTGTACTCTTTCAATGAGTTCTATATTCATTTTGTTTGCTTCTTGACTCAAGAATAATTTGATTTGTAATCTTATGGTGATGCTCAACATGTCTTTGAATTTATAAATCCTTTTCTTTTAGCTTCTTTGTAATCTTCCTTCTGCCATCAATAACTAGTGGTCTTTATGTTTCATCTTGTCTAGCAGAACTCATCACATCAATCATTCTTACCATATGTGTCTCTTGACCAATTTGTAGCATCTCTATTTGCTTTGTGATTGATCTCCTTTAGCTTTGTGATGTTCTCTTCTGATGTGTCTGATGCAATTATTTGATCCTAAAGATTCAAAGAAATATGGAATCTCTTCTTCTTGATAATATTTTTCATTGCTCTGAGTTGCCATACCTTTTTTCTCATCCAGCAGCTCTCTCATCTTAACTCTCACTTCTTTATATTGTTCATAGAACATCCATATCTCAAGATTTTTATTCTCAATATTCTTATCATGTTTCTACTTCTCCATTGTATAATCTTTTCTCTTAAGCCTTTAAGATTTCCAAGAAGAGACTTAGCTCCGATACCAATTGTTGGGATTAATGGGAAGTAGTATTGAGAGGGGAGGAGTGAATCAGTACCTCTAAAACTTTTAACTCTTTTCACCTTTGATCATTAGTAATCATTCTTTACTGTATTACCGACCATTTTTGATGTTCTTCTTATGCAAGTAATATTAATTCATAATATTTAATTGTTTGCAACATTCATGAAAGTAATAAACACATAACACAAGATATGATATCACAAAAAACTCCTGTTAGGAAGTAAAAACTACAGTGGGGATGGCACCCACAAAACTTGACTATCTGCAGAATGGAAGGGAGATGGTAAAGGATTACAATTGATCACTTTTGATGATCTACCCTGATAGGAGTATTAAAGTTGAGAACTATTAAGATATACTCTATTAAGAGCTTTATCAACACTAATTTAAGTGTGCACTTGGTTAAGAGATTTACAATAGGACTCTTAGGTCCACCTTTCTTAAAAGGATTTCTTAAGTGTACTACACTTGTTAGAATACATACAATATGTTTGAATAGACTATATGTAATCTATAAATTTTGATCACAGATCCATTAAAGCTCTCATAAGATGAATATCACCTATAGTGATTGATTAATACCTTTTATTTGCTCGTCGGTAGCCTGTGTTCTATTTTTGAAACTGATTTGATCATTTTATGCCTTCTGCATGAATTCTCTTGTATGATCCTTAGATTCTCTCAGTGGCTACACTCATCATCAAACAACATGTTCACAATAGATTAAGCATCTATTTATACAAGTATTTGACCTATTCTAGAATCACGCATTACAATGTTAACTCCAGATTCAAGGTATACAACTTGACCTTGATCCTTTAGTTTGCATATTTTAAAATAGTTAAACTAATTAAAATAATAATAATTACATTGCTTCCTCTACACATAATGGATTTAAAACAAATCAAGAAGCTAAATATACAACTTTAGTATTTTATCTGACGTGGAAATTTAGATCCACTTTTTGCGGGATGTAACTGACTGTCGGTTCTTCTTCATCAGGTTGAACTGAAAGTTTGTCTGTGTTCCTTCATTGAAATGATCATTGGGTTCCCTTCATATATTAGGTTCCTCTCTTTATTGTTTCTTCAGGTTGCACTATTGTTACTCATCAGGTTCCTTTATCCCTTTTGTCATCGGGTAACACTGAATAGTGTTTGTTGGGATGCTTTGTACTTGGCAGTATCGGGTAACCTTAGCGTTTGTAATATCTAAAAATGTTGTGTTTTTCATATAAGAGACATTACATTTGAATATGTTATGGGGGGTAAATAATATTCCCTCCTTCTGTCCCTAGATATGCAAATGAAAGATCCAAGTTGATTAACTTAAGAGGAAGGATCAATGCATAAATGAATCAATCATTTAGAAATAAGAATAAGGAAGGAAGATCTTAATTACCTAGTTTTATTTATTAATTTGAATGTATTTTAGATTTAGAAATATTGATAACCTTAATTTAATTGAATAGGAGAAATGCACTAACCTTGAAATATTGCAGATCTAAAGAATGTTGTTTTCTGAAGCCTGTGTTGAGTTTCTGGAAAATCTGAGACCAGATCTGGAATAGACATGCAGAGACGGACAAAACCCAGAAATATTTTTCTATTCTGAGATAGTTCTGATTTGTACCCTCAAGTTAATGTCACCATTTTCCAAAATTTCCGATTGCACCCTAGGTCACAATCAACCTAAAAAGTCTCAAACTGAAATTCTATTTTTGGATCCTGGAAGTTTTCCAAAAAGGGTATCTGAATCTTCATCCCAATATGTTGTTTTGAACCTGTAACTAAAAGAAAAGAGGGTTTTTCTATTGGGGGGGGGGGGGGGGTTCCTTGGTCNGGGGGTTTCCTTGGTCAAACCCCAGTTTTGGAATTAACCTCAAATATATAATTGAAATTGCAGAAATAAACAAAGTAAATAAAACAATTCAGCTTGCCCATGTCAAAGTCCTTGTGGAGGATTTGAATCCTTGAATCCACAAGTATGGATGCACCAAATGAATGTAGAATGTAGAATGTTGGATTTATTTAATCAATTTCTTGTAGATATTCAACACCAATCTTGAATGGGTTCTTGATTGGAAGAGGCTTGGAGGAATGTAGATGGATAAATCTTTCAACAGGAGGGCTCCATAGAGCTTGAATCCTTCAATGGCCACCAATGGATCTCCTTGATGAAAATGGATGCTTGAGAAGTACTTAAGAATGGATGAATGCTTCAATGGCTACTTGTCTTGCATCAAATCTTGCTTCTTCACCTTTGGGATTCACTCTTCAAGTCTTGAGCTTTTGCAATTATCAAGTCTTAGTGCTTGGAATCATGCTTAGAGAAAATGAGAGGAGAAAGCTTCCTTTTATATGAAATTAGGGCACAATATTCTAGAGAGGAAAAAATAGGAGAATTAAATTATAATTGGACCTATTCCCCTAGAAGAGGATCTATGTTAAATATAATTGAGGATTTGTTGTCTCGAAGTCTGAAACAGCCGAATCGAAAGCAGAAATTAAATTTTTCCAAAGACCGACATCCGAAAACCCAGAGATTCTAAAATTTGAACCCCGAGCCTGGAAAAGGTCGATTGTGACCTAGGCCAAGGTCAGGGTTGACCTTGACCTAGGTCAAGGTCAAGGTTGACCTTGACCTTGAGGTCAAAGTCCCAGTTTTTCAGTCTGGGGTGCTAGAAATAGGTTGGAAAAGTGGAAATGGGGTAGAACAAGGGGATAAAGCCATATCAAAGTCAAGAACCCTTTCAAGGTGCTTTAAATGACCCTAAACCACCTACTTAGAAGGCTAAACTAGTTTGCCATGGAAGTGCTTCCATTTTCCTATGATACAGTGTCGGGTAGTGTTGTGCCCTATCTGTTGGTGTAGTGTAAGCCGATGGTGTAGATCATGTTTTTCCTTGTATATACTAATGGAAAAATATAATTTCTTCACTTAAAGACCTTTGGTATGGATGAATCAAAACCGATTGGAACACCACTGGTCACTGGTTGCAAGTTATCTAAAGAGGATGAGTTAAAAGAATTCAATGAGACACTCTACCGATCCATGATTGGTAAGTTGCAATATGTATTGCACAACAAACCCAATATTTCTCATGCAGTAGTAATTATTCCAAGGTTTTCTTCTTATTTGAAGGAAACACATATGTCTGTAGTTAAGAGAATTTTTAGATATCTAAAAGGCACTAAATATTTCAACCTACTATACAATAAAGGAGGAGACTTTGACTTGAAAGTCTATACTAATGCTGATTGGGATGGAAACATTGATGATAGAAAGAGTATAAGTGGAGGAGCTTTCTTTTTAGGAGAAAGACTAGTTACATGGCTAAGAAAGAATAAAAATTGTATATCACAATCTACTGCCAAGGTTGAGTATGTTGTTATAGCTATGAATTATGCAAATATTGTGTGGATCAAACAACTACTAGAAGTTATGCAAGAAGAGATCACCGATCCAATCACTATCTATTGTGACAATACAACTGCTATAAACATATCAAAGAATCTGGTAATGCACTCAAATACCAAGCACATATCTATCAAGTATCACTACTTGAGAGAGAAAGTACAAGACAAGCTTGTAATGTTGGAATATGTGAATTCAAAACACAGCTTGTTGACGTATTCACCAAGCCACTATCGAAGGATACTTTTGAATATCTCAAAAAACTAGGGGTCCTACCCCTATCCAACATTCATTAATGCAAGAGGCATGTTACATCAATTCTAGGACACATTAGAATATCTGAATTTTGAGTTGATAATGAGTGATCAAACTTTAGGTGATGCCTAAAGTTGTGAAAATAATTATGTATGCAAAGAGAAATCAGAACATACAAGGTATAATTCACTACCTGAACAAGATTTCAGGAGTATGGATCTTTGGAATTTTTGTCAAAGAGGGAGAAGTATGTAATTAATGACTCCACAAGGGAGAAGTAACTACAAGGAAGAAGAAAGTGATGAATATAAGTAAAGGAGTCTATATGTAAGAGGGAGAATGTAACAGAAGGCAAAGAGGAAGAAAAAGCTTAGAGAGAGCATAGATCGTATAGAGATATTAGAGTATAGCATCATCAATTGATAGTATCGACATCAATGCCAACAAGGGATATTGTTAACCAACTGATGGTAATGGTGATGAAGACCAAGTTTCATAACAATACAAGCAAGTAAGAAAGGTTAGATCAGCTCTTAGTTTGTCATGTCAAGAAATTGATTTCTAGTTTATATTAAGATGCCATATCAATTAGAGAGGAACTTAATTGGGCAAATAATAAACATCAGACAATGATATGGAACTATTGATATAATTGTTTTTTACTTAACATTTGATGTTGTTAAGTTGGTAAAATAGAAAGTTTAAGTCGATAAAGGGAACAACCTAGTTAACGAGTAGTGAAGTGTTTGTTAGTCAAGAAAAGAAAAGACAGTCACCAAGAAAAGTTGACAATCGAGCAAGGTCAGTTACTGAGCAAGGTTGGTAACAAAGAAAAGTTAGATACCGAGTGAAGATATTCACTGAAGTCACCGAACATGGAACAAAACATGAACAAAGATTGAATTCAATGAGCAGAATGAATTTAATGCAAATGCACGTAGATTAAGAAGTTGTTAAGCATGAATATGAAGTCTTTTGCAAGATCTACAGTCATGAAAATTCAAGTTCAAAATCAGCGATGTAGATTAAGCAACAAAAGAAAGTTGTGAGTTCCAAGAAAAAGTGCAATTCACGAGGCACGGTTAACTGTATAACTGAGTTGTGGAAACATTGAATGAGTTCATTTGAGATGACCAGATAGCTGAGTGCAATTGAGGGAAAACCTAATCAATAGTATTAAGAGGAAAAACAAAGGCCTATATATTGACGAGCCTATATGTTTATATAGAGTTGCTAGCAAAGTAAATAGTTGAAGAGCTACCAAGAAGAGTAGTAAAAGAGTTGGATAACCAATCTAGAGGAGAGACTCATGAGTTGATGAGGTGTTTGTGCCAGTAAGTTTTAGAGAGAAAAAAGGATCTGATCAAGCAAAGTATAGTTGCAGAATCACATGTCACATTAGTACATTGTTTCTTACTAACACTTGTAACATAAAATCTCTTAACTGAGTGGATCTAACAAGTCCTTTTGTAAATCCTTGAGAAAGGTAACATTCTAGGATGAATATTTAAGCCCTTTAACCAGACCACTCCTAATAGGGTGAAAATATTACTAGGTCTAAGGTAAATCCCCTAACAGGGTCATATCTATAAATGTGCACTGTAATCTTTAATAGGATTGGCTCTTAACCGAGCATACTTCAAAAGAGTATTTCTTTTTGTGGGTGACAATTCTCATGGAATTTTTTCCCCAAATTGGGTTACCTCATTAAATCTTGTGTTACATGTGATGCTTGATAACTGTGAATGTTATTTTCTTATTTTATATACTTCTATCAAGTTTGTGAAGAGTTTACAAGTTTTCGGTTGATGTTGTTGTTTGAATCACCGAGTTGAATCAGAGGTTCAGATTTAAAGTATTAAGATTCAATATTTTCTGATTCACCTCCCCTCTCAGTAAACCATCTTTAGTAGGGTAAACCAACAATTTCATCATCCTGTCATATTTTTATGCTTTCTTCAGACTCTTATGGTAACTTATGAGCACATCAAGCGTGCTAAAATGAAGAAGAAAGGAAGCTATTTCAATCAAACTATAAATGGATATATCTAAAGCCACATGATTTATTAGCTTATAGTAGGTTTTTTGGTTTTCTAGTTTGGTGTGGTAGTTCAATTTCAGATTTCAATAAGTGTTGGTATACATAAGTTTTAGTTTCAATTAGTTGTTTTCTAGTTAGTACTCTTGTTTTCATCATATGCCAATCAAACAAATATGCATAATTCATAGAAGAGAACCTTATAGCTTGTATCTATGAAATAATCATGGTTATCCAATGGAGATATCATAAATGCAGCATATAGTTTTAAGTTTCCGATTGTGTGCTAGTGAAAAGAGACTAAGCGGGTGGAATATACCATACTACTTGAATATTACACCCATCATATGAAACATGAGATGGAGAGCCTGATGTTTCATATCATAGGAATACACCCCACACAATGCTAATAGGTTCCATCAGCTTAAAATATTTCCAGTTAGTTTTAGTTTCATTTTTTGTTTGGTGCATTTCAATTTTTAGCGAGTGTGTTTTCAGTTTTTAGTTTTGAGAAGGTTTCAATTTTCAAGGTTAGGAGTAGACTTTGTGCCCAATGAATTGAAAAAAAGGTAGCTGCTTTATTTATTTATACCAGGAAAACACCCCTAAGATGTCACCAAAATTTTTATGAATTTTTGCATCCAACTCAATTGGAAGAGATGGGTAGCTGAATAGCTAAGGTATAAGATACATTTCTTGGCTCATTTTGAAATTTTGAGTTTCAAATTGATTGTTTAAGATGAAATCAGAAAACTCAAATGCATAAAAGAAGGTAAACATTTCATTTCATTCATGCACAAAGGTATTACATAAATAATATTACAAGTGCTTCTTGCAATATAAGTTCTTTCATTTCATTTACAAAGAAAGAGAAATAGAGAATAGGTCCACACAAGTCATTGATTAAGCTCTAAAAACCAATACATGAAAGTAGCAATAGTATAGAAGTCAAGAGGAGAGATAAGATTTATGTCTTACATTGTCTGAGGTGACAAGATACTGAGTCACATCCTAGAGAAGTTGGTGTCTGAGAGTTGTCATGTGTCTTCAGTGTACCTACAAGATGATAAGATGTAGTATTAGTCAAACTAACTAAGAAATGGAGGGTCTAAACCCTGTCTCTGAAAATCAACTACCATACAAATGCATACTTTTATTATTACAAGAAATTCAAAGTTACATCAATCAAAGCTACAACAGTGAAGAAATCATTGGTTTTATCTAACAAGTGGTTTAATTGTGTAGGAATATGTAAATATAATTCATAATGTAAGGCATGATGCAATTCCATTAATAGAATAGAGATATTTCAAAATTATCAGTATATCGTCCAATGACGGAGCATCATAAAGAATAGTCACAAGGTGGGTAATGAAAGAGAGTTGCAACAACATATGAATAAATTAAAAACAAAGGTATTTTCATGGCTATGACAGAAGCGTAATTTCCATATTTGGTATTGCTTTGCAAGTTTCGAATCATCCAAAACCCTTTTTGAGAATCCCTTTGTTCGGGGATTTTGCTTCTCTTCTTCGTCACTACCCAAGGAAGTTGACTCTCCTTTTTTGTCTCTTGGAAACTTTTAAGGTCGGGGATTTTAGTACACTCACCACCTTTATCTTCATGTAGTTCTTTGTATGGAAGAAATTCTCCATCATTTGAGGTACTCCAATCATTGAACAAGTTCAATGTAGGGCTTTTGGTGTCTCAATCTGACTCACTATCTTGGCTTTCGGTCAGGGATTTCGGGTCCACAGAGTTATATGTCCTAATCATAGGGTCATATTTTCTTGCCACTTCAAGGGTTTCCTTTCCCACTTAAGGTTCCCTTAGGGTTTTGACTGGTAAAGTAATTTGGGTCAGTTTTTGAGACAGCCCATTTTGGAAATTAGAGCATGTGAATTCTGAGTGACTTTCATGATGTAATCGATAGTACCCTAGCAGAAGAAGGATGTTAGGGTTTATGTCTTCCCCAGGTGTTGCATTCTAGTCATTATGTTGTTGATAAAGTTTTGAAAGATGTCTTCATGAATGTTGGGTTCAAGTAGGCCTTGTACCAGACTATGGCTTTGTTCTTCAACTTTCCTGATTTGGAACATGAAAATGTCATCCATCCAATAGGTTCCTAGGTTGGTCTGTGTGAACAGGACTTCATTCAGAGCATTATATTCAGTGATCATCCTCCTTAACTTAGGCTTGGAATCGATCTTGATTTGGTTGTTCAGTCCTTTCCATGGTAACCATAGCTGCGTGAAATCTGTGGACAGCCATCCTCTCAGGCATTTGGTCCATTATCTACTTAGTAGCATTCCATAAGCTTTAGGAATATCTACCACATGCACATAAATGTACTCTTGTATCCTTGGGTTAATAACTAGTTGGATATGTACATCTTTGAGAGCACCAATTACCTTGACTTCTATCTTGTCGAGTTGGATCACCACTCTATTTTTTGTTTGTGGAATCATTCCAAGTTTTTGATAGATGGAGAAAGACATGACATTACAAGATGCTCCAGAATTGATTAGGAAATTATGTAGGTTCTTCCCGAATAGCTGTAGACTAAGAAGGAATGGTGGTACCTCTATCTTGTCTTTGAACATTGTCGAGAAAGCTTCAGAAGTGTTGACGTTAGAGGTGGTATTTGCGTTGCTAGCCATTTTTCCTTGTTTTGAATGGTCCATGGACTTCAAGAGGGCTCACTCTGAGAAGGGAAACCTTGGAGCATCTCAAATATTAATATGTTAGCCTTGGTTTCTTTAGTTCTTCAACTACAATGTATTTGTCATTTGACCATGTCAGGTTTTTGTAACTAGTGAACGTATTTGGTGGGGATGAGGTAGGAGAATTCTGACCTCTTGGTGGCACAAGATTATTGCTTTCTCAGGGATCTGGTGGAGCTAGTTGTTTACTCAGAGGTATGACAATAGTCATAGGTTCCTTTTGACTCTGTAGATTGTAGGAATTTTTATGATCATTTTGGAAGGCATGAACTTCCAAGTACTCAGGCTCGTTTTCCTTTTGGAATGGGAGCACAAACTCTTCTTCTCCCAAAAAAAGGCCCAAATTTTGTTCATTTCCTGACTGATAGGAATCAAACATCATGGAATTGAACTAAATGGGTGGTTCCTTTGGATCCTGGGGATACTAGTTATGGGAGTTGCTTCCATACCTTTTGTTTCTTTGGCACATATTTGCAGCTCTGACAAAATTGGCCTCCGTAGCTTCATAGGTGTTGGAATTATCTGTTAGTATACTACCATTGTTGGGCTAGGTGTTCCATGATCTATTCTCTCTATGTTGTCCAAATGGCTTATCCTGTGTATTGTTGTTATTGTTATAAGTGTTAAAAATCTGATTCTAATTCTGGGGATAAGCATTTGGAATAGTCGGTGCTCGTTGGTACCCACTTTGGTTTTGGGAAGGATTCAACTTCATCTAGGTGACCTCATTCATGAGTTGGGACAAGGTTTTCTCTACGACATACAACTTAGAGGCTAAGTGAGTATTAGGTTCAGCTTGGGGCACAACCCTCTATTTTACGAATGCTATTTTATTTTCCTTGTAACTAGGATAAGTGATGGATGGTGGTATGTTTGCAAATGGTTGTGCTGGAATTGGATTCAGTGGATGTGGGTGAGTGGCCAAATTTTGACTACTTGTTGAAAATGGATGTGCGGCAATATCATTGTTAATCATAGGCATAGTTGAGAAATTCCCTTCTTATGAGTCCATTTGTTGCATGAATTTTATGGCCTCATTAAATACCTTTTCCATCATGTCTCTATATGAAGGGGAGAGTCTTCTCAGAAATATTAAGGTGAAGGGGCCCAGAGCTTTGAGGTAAAATCATATGACAATTGCCTCTGGTATGGTGTAAGGAGCTACCAAATTTTCATGCATCTTGTTGAAATGATGATTGAACATGGTGATGGGCACCTTAAGCTCTTTTCTCATTTTTATGAGCTGGTGATGTGTTGTAGTAGGATCCATGTACAACTTAAATTGATAGAGAAATTTGGTTTCAAATTTGATCTATGCAAAGATAGATCCCTGTGGTAAATTCAGGTACTAGTTATATGCAAATTATCCCAAAGTGTATAGGAAAAGAGGACAAATAACATCTTGGTGGGAAATATCTTTACGGTTGCAAATTTCTTTAAAGGCACGAATGTGCTCTTTTGTTGTCCTTAATTTTCTATATATGAAATGTGTGCAAACCTTCTCTGGATTTTTGGGAAATTCATGGAGCTTCCCAACAAAATTTAATGGTGAACTTTCTGCATTGGCGAAGAAAGCCATTGGATGAGGTTGCTACAAATTCTGATTTTACAAGTTTTGATTTTGATTTATAGCCATGGGAATAGTCGGGACAACGATGTGTGACTATTGTCCAAGAGGGTTTTGTGACTCGGTAGGATGGTAAGAGGAGTTCTCTCTTTTCTTCCCTTTGTCGTTGCAATCTGTATGATGGTGAGTGAGTACAATAAACTCACCTCTTTTCAAAGAGGATCTAAGCACTCACTCAAACTATTCTAGAGAAAAGGATCTAATGTTATCCATCTTTTCAGTCTTGAGGCCCTCTTTCTAGCACCACTTCTGTTGAGCGTTGTTTTTACACAAGTCAATGGCTAGGATCTCGAGATTCAATTTCCTCTCTTGAAAGAATAATGAAGTTATTCCGAAGGTTCTCTATGGTCATGGTAAAACCTACTTGGTAACTCAGTTGAAGATAAATGTGAATGTTCACGAGGAGGCCTTTGTTGGTACATTCAAGACATCAAACTGCAAAACAACTTTCGTACCTTTTTTGGTATTTTCTGATTTATCAAAGATTTTTGTTTTAACTAAGGATGCAATTTTGTGTTTTTAAAGATGATTAATTTCAGATCTATGAAAAAATTTAAATGAGTAAGGTAACAAGAAATGAAATAACTTGCTGAAAATAAAATCCTAACAGACATAAATCGCTGTCAATCTTCCCTTGCAAATTGAATGTTGGAGAGATTTGGAACAAACCCAAGAAGTATAAATCAGATGATGTCACAATTCTATACTCGATGGATGCAATTGTTTGGAGAAAAAATGTATTCATCACAACAAGGTAGATAGATAACAACAAATTCCAACTAATAAAAATGCAGATTCAAAACACAATAAAACAACTGGCTCTTTGAAATAATGAATACGCATGCACACATTAATCAATTTTGCATAGATAGAAGAAAATATCACACCACAAATGAAATACAAATTGCAGATCTTTATTGCATTAAGAATCCAACCTTATTACATTTCTTTTGATTACAATATATAGAGTTCTGATCTACAAACTCTGAATGCCAAAATTAGGGCATCAGAGACTCTAAATTAATGAAAATGGACTAAGACTAAAACTTTGCTAAAATAAAACTATTGCTAACTGATACTAAACAACTTGCATGGATTTTTAATCCATATACAATTAGTTTTTCCATGCAAGAGGGATCAAACTCATCAAGAAAAGAGACCGAAAGAAGATGGGGTTTCTTTGCATGCAACTGGAGTCTTCTTCTTGATCTTGGAGTTCAACCTTGAAATCTTCATCTGGGGTTCTCTTTGTGGTGGGAGCTTATAGGGGACCCTTAGTCCTTCCAAAATGAACTCTAGTTAGGCACCTATCTGATTTGGAGTTCAACTTCTATGCAAAAAAGTGATCTTGCTGGAAAGACCCTGAAATTCGGAACCCGACCTCTACTCCAAAATTTTCCAAGTGCCAAAAATTACTAGGTATCGGAAACCAAAATTGGAGGCTTGAAAGTTTCGGCCCTTTTAGAGGCCAAATTGCCTTTAGCCTTTTGGAAAATGGCTAAGTGTAGAAAAATACTTTCTGCAAAATTTCTGAATAGATCTGAGGTATCAGTTTGGAAATACTTCTGGATGGGAAGCTTGGAGCCTTTGAACTATCTCTTGAACTTCTTCATAATTTATCTCTTTCCTCTTCACTTTTTTGACCCTTTGTTCTTGCTTCTCTCTGAAAATGGTCAATTCAAAAGTGAAGAACTTGATCTCTTCTTCATGCTCTGACATCCTCTATATGTCTTCCTTTTAGTAGAACAATTAGTGCAAGGCCTCTTTGGTGCTAACACCTACTAGAATATCTCTAAACTGCTGCACCACCTCTTTCACTAGACATGAGATCTATTTATCTTGGTCCTTGTATAGATCCAAGCTAATCCCTATATAGAAACCATCTCTTTCTCCTACCCATTCCATGACTTCCTTATGTTTTTCCGTTATACGGGCTTGGCACTCTTTGAAGACCTTAATTGTCTTGGTTATGCGCTTGGTCTACGTTTTGAAGTTTCCTAGTTCTTTGCCCTCATATATATTTACTAGGATCTGGAATCGTTGCTTCTTAATTATCTTTAGGTCTTGGAGGGTAGCTTTCCATTTGGTTATCTCAGAATCTAAGCCATCTTCACTCTCCATTTGATTTATCAACTTTGTAGTTTCAATCAAGATGAATCTGTAAGGCCTAAAAACCAGTCTAATAACCCCTTCTCCATATTGCTCAAAGTCATTCTTCCAATCCACACTTTCTTGGATGAAGGAAGGGGTCAAAACTATCGATAAATCTAGAGTGGCCCTGTTTTCTAATATGTCCTGTAATGAGGCCTCTGGGAAACTTGGGTCAATGGGACCTACCATCTTATAAATGAACTTCTTTAGTGCCTCATTTTTCTCTGTTAAGGACTTGGTGGTCTCTTCATCCTTGCTCATAAATCCTAATTCATGCTTCAAACCAAGAGCTGCTAATGTCTTACTCCCTTCTCTGGTGGGCTCACCCAAGTCTACCTCTTCAAGTGTATAATATTCGGGGGTCACTTGTGCTTGAGAGCTGCTAATAGAAGCAACTTCTACTTGTGCCTTCCAGCGACCCCTAGTGTCTTGGGTGACATAGGATATGGTCCTCGCTGGTATTTTGGCCTCTGCCTAGTGAAAATCCTACCCCAAGAATGCCATGTCTATATCTTCTCCTTCTTCCTCGTCGGTGTAAGTTCTCCTCCTAGGCTGAATCTCTTTAGTAAACCAAGTAGGTTTACCAAAGGTAGTGACCAGCTCATATGGGGCAACATGGAGGATTGAAGCCAAGTTTTGTGATCTAGGGGTCACCTCCTCTTCTAACTCTTTCTCATGTTCCCTTTCTTTCTAACCTCCCCCCTCATTCATTTCTTCTTCATGACCTTCCCCTTGTCCCTTTTATTCTTCCCCCTTCTCTTCTTCTCTCCTTTCCTCTTCTACTACAGCATCTGGTTCATCCTTATCTTGTCCTTCATCTCCTAAGGAATCAATATCCAATTTTTTATTAAGGCCAGTCATGGCCGCCAAGGTGGTTTTGGAGGGTAACACAGCTTCTGCGCTTACTAACCCTTAGGGGGTTGGGATGAAGTAAGGAAAAGAAACTAATGGTGGTTGAGTTGGTGTTGGCACTGTAGGTGGTGGAGTTGGTGTTGGAGTTGGGAGAGAAAGTGGTAGAGTAGGAATTGGAGGTGGAAGAGAGGTGGGTGGAAAAGGAATGTGAGGTGGTGGGGTTGAAGTAGAACTATCCCCTGTAGACTTATTTCCTACTATATTAAGATTCATCATGGTGTCTTAAGATTTAGGTCCTTAGCTAGTGTTAGAATCCATCCCCATGATAGGAACATTTAGTATGGGATTAGTGAAATGGGTCGGAGGTGGAGTGAGGGTCACTTAGGGCTAGATGAGTGATGGTGTTCTCATTTCATATCATGTTGTTGAATCTGGCGTGTCCCATCCCTGGTCTGTAAATCCTTCTAGGCCTTCGAAATCAGATGTCTGGAATTCATCTAAACCTAAGGCATCCAGAGGATTGTCCTACTCTTTTGGATCCTCCACATTTTTTCTTATAGTCTCCTTTTCTTTCCTCTTCTGAGATCTTGTCCTTTTAATTAGAGGTATGTCTTCCTCTTCTTCTAGCTCCTCCTATAAGGTTTATATTCGTGGAGTCGCAGAAGCTCTCCTCCTTTTATACATTTTCTTCCCTTTTTTTGGTGGTAGGGGGAGATTGGATAGAAGTGAAAGGACCTTCATCTTGTGGAGCCTATGATGATCCTATTGGAGGATCTATCTGTCCATTCATCCTAGCTTTTAGAGCCTTATGCCTTGGATTTGGACCATACTCTATTGCAAGTTCATGGTCATATACTATCTTTGGCTTCTGAGGTGGGGCCTTCTTATAATAGAGCACCATAGACCTCTCTCTGTGTTTCTTGTCCACCTTCTTGGGTGGATTGATCAATGTCTTCACAGGGATTGGATCCATCTTATAATGCCTCTTAATCCATGTGTCCGTTGTTTGGACCACATGCCTAGTTCAGAATTCAATATTATTGTTCTCATCCTTATCAATTTATGTGTTCATGATGGGCCTATTGTATATTTTATCCATAGTGTAAATTGACTCCAACACCCTATCTGAATCATTCTCCCAAACCTTTGGGGTAATTGGGGTCTTCAAGGTCTCCTGTGCAAGGGTAAGAGAAATCCTACAATATTCCCTGATTCTGACCTTATGATAGTCCACACAGTTTATCCAGTGATCTTTGAGGTGTGGCTCATGAATATAGAGTTTTCCAGTAATGTGGTTATATGTACCTATTAAGGTGAATTAGTCTTAGACGGTTGTATATAATTGAAGTTGGTAGTTGTCCCACTCGAAGGCCAAGGACTTGCAAACTTTAATGTTTTGGAGAGTGTACAGGACTTGGATGATAGGAAAGTCCCAGCAGTGCTAGCTTCTTCTTATGCTTTATATGTGCATAAGCATCTGCAAGTTGCCTGGTCATTTCTAGAATTATTATCCAGTCAGATCGGTACCTCAGAAGCTTCTTTGGTTGCAAAGTAGATCCTGCCACATAGATGTATGTAAATGTCCTAAATTGTATGTAATAGGCCCCAATCGCCCTTACTTTGGCAACTAATTCTTCTAACATTCTCTTCGCTAAATCACCTTCAATGGATTGGATGATTGTGAAGATGAAAGTGTCATTTACTATCCTGTAATCTGGGTTATCTTCTGGCATATTCACCCTTTTCACTAGTTGTGGGTATACAATATGGGGGCATACATTTTGATCATTGATGTCCCCCTTTTTGGTGAGCCCCGAATAGTCTCCATGTGTGGCTAACAAGTACACTATGTATGTACTCATGTAGAATTTTGGATTATGCTTCACCATAGTCATTTTTTCATCCAGTCAGTCACTGATAATGGTGGCCCAATTGAACTTGGCCTTACAGTTCCTAAATTTCTCTATTAACAAGATCATCCAGTCCTTGAGCTGGATGGACTGAGGTAGTCCATACAGTCAAATTATAAATGTTATTGTTTCCTAGATGTCATCTTTTAGATATCCTCTCTTGAGGTCTATCTTATCTAGTTTTTTTTTGGAAGAGGATGCTTGAGGTATTCATTATTTACAATATTTTATGTCACTTCACCTTTGTTTCTGAACCATCTAAGGCCCTTTTCTATGAAGAAGTTGTAGAATTGTTCTACACATTTCTTGAGGTTGAAGACCTCTTCTATATTGTCTGGTCTTATATATAGAACTACCTATCCTTCTGTTTTCTTTACTACCCTCTCATTTGGGTTGTAGTGCTTGGCTAGAGTCATTATTATCTCTAAAGATGTGATAGTCACCAGATGTGCTGCTGCATTGACTAGGCTAGAATAAACCATGGAGGTGCAGTCTTTGGACCTTCCTATTGGCTGGGAGCACCTCACCAAGAACTCATCCCAGTCTACATTCCTGATATCAGTATTGGTGATCTCGACATATTTGTTCCTGATCTTTGAAGGGGGGTGATTCCTCTTGTAAAGGTACTTCATTAAGGATGTTGTTCATTTCTTAGGCATTCATGCATATCAGTATCTTTTATTCAAAATAAAACTAAAAAAATAGGAAAGGAGGACAGACTAATTGAATAAAATAGAAGTAGATGCTCTTAAGTAGCTAGGAATGTAGATTTTGCACTTTCGATCATTTCAGGATTTCAGATGCCAAAAACTAGGTCGAGGTTTGAAAAGGCCGAAAGGGCAAAAAAGTGAAATTTGAAAGAACAAAACCCTCTTGGGCTTTCAGGGTGAGAAAGGCCGAAAAGAGTTTTAGACTCCGAAAGTCTGAAACCTCTGAACGGAATACCTTGTCTTTGTTAATTCAGAATTTTTAGGGTTTTGGACTTTTTGGAGGTCCAAAATGCCGAAGAGGCCGAAGGTGCGAGGGGCACTTGTGTGAAATCCAGCTTGAGAGGGAAAGTTTTCAGCCTTTTGGAGGTTGAAAACCTGTGACTAGGTCATGACAAGAAACCCTAAGACAAACCAAAAGCAAAAAAGAAAAAACACCAAAACATAAGACTTCTTCCCCCACAAGCCCAATAGGTGTGAACCCCAGTGACTTGGGGAAAGAAACACGTCTCGACCCAAGAAAACCAAAAATTGACCAAAGTGGAAAATAAATAAGACAACAAGATAGGAAGATGGGAACCCTACCTCTCATTTGTGGGAATGGGGAGGGAAAAAACCATGAAGAGCCAAGAGCAGGGAGCAAGCGGCAACGACTGAGCGAGGAGGCAAACTTGAGTCAGGAGCGCGCAGGGAGAAAAAGACTCGAGAAACAAAAAAACAAAGTGAGGATCACTTAGGGATCGGGCTATTTAAATATCTTGCGAGGGTAATTTCACTCAGTTTCAGCATTTCAAGGTCCAAAATGCTGAACGTTGTGAGACATCATTTCCCCTTTCAGTGTTTCGGGTTTCGAAACATAGAAAGGTCTGAAAGTTTGATTCTTCGGTCCTTTCAGTTTTTTGGAGGTTGAAACACTGAAAGGGTTGGGTTTGGCCTTTCAGCCATCTTGGTGTTTTGGACGACTGAGGGTCCTTCAAAATGCTGAAAGGGCAAAAAGGACAAAAATGCCTTGTTTTTCCTCAACAGGCTCCTCAAGAGACCCAGTTCAAGGAAAAGGGAGAGGGACAGACACAAAAAAAATACCAAAGAAGAGAAGGGGGCTCCCCATGGTTAGAGGACCAAAATGGGGTGTGTTTTGTGGACCCACAAAAAATATCCCCGACAAAAGGAGGAATGACCAAGGCATTTCTTCATCATCAAGACTCTTCTGGATTGTAACTTTGCAACAGAAAAAAAACCAAGAGATGTCTGTGTTGACTATCTTTCAATGACTTTAAGGTTGAATTTTTGGGCTGGTCTCTCAATGTGTGTTCACATGTGTTCATTCCTTGACCTTTGATTTTGGTATCCAGAATGTTTGTCAGTTGTTCCCAACCTTCACCATGTAGACCAGGGCTTCCCAGAAAGAGCTTTGTTGTCAGTCAAGCATCCATAGCCCCAACAAAGTTTTCCCCAAATTCAAAGTATAACCTTGATCTACTATCATTCAAGCATCCATATCCCTGGTAGAGGTTTTTATAGTCACCCTTGTCTATTTTTTCTTCTAGGTTGTAGCTTTTTCTTGAGAGTTTTATTCTTCGAACAGTTCTTCTTATTTTCTTCTTAGTGTATGAAATGTATCAGGCTCTTGATGTATGTGATTATTAATATTTAGGTTCATATTATCTTCTTTGATCAATCTAAGTAGAAATTAGGTGGTTCTACTTGGATTTCACACTTGTGACCTCTTCGGGTCACTTTTCTTTTGTGTGCTCATTTCCCTTTCTTCAGCTATATTTTTTTTTCTTTTGCTGCTGCCTTCACATTAATTTAGACTTAGGTTCATTGATCAATAGGTACTCAAATCCATGCACTAATGTTGGTTGCAACTAAAAAATGCTCAAGAAACCAACATTCTTGGGTGTCATCTCTTAATGTGTTTTGTGATTAGGATGACCGAGCTTTGCATATCCTCCTATTTGCCAATGATAGATGCCACCACTTTGTTTTTTGGAGTGTTCTTTGCACTGCATGTTTCTTTGGATAATTTGATTAATAAATACCTATGATTCAATTTAGGAACCACTTGGAACTAATCCAAGGCACACTTGACCCAAAGAAAAATGAGCCCAGAAAAAATTATTCAACCAAGGACAGGGGAAAGGGACTGATGACGAAGAAAATGAAAGACTGAAAAAAAAGAAAAAAACAAAGAAAAGAAAAAAGACTATGATACTAGGGATGGAAGGAAGTCCCACTTAGGATCCGAAGTAATGTTTGAGGAATTTCCCATTGAATGGTAATGGGTTCAACTCTCCATTTAAGGTTTTTATTCTAAAAGTGTTCTCTCCCAAGATCTCTGATATCTGATAGGGGCATGCCCATAATTTTTGAAATTTGGTGTGGCTGCCCGACTTTTCCTTTGCCTTATCCCACATGAGGACAAGGTCATAGACCCTAAAGGCTTTAATGGTGGCTCTCTTATTGAACCACCACTCGATGATGGCCTCGAGCTTTGATAAATTCTCTAGGTCCAATGTTCTCTTCTCCTCCAAGTTGAGGAGGTTCATGAGTCTAACTTGTACTCACTCTTTGCCTCCCATGTATTGGTCCATAAATCTCAAGATTGTGATTTTCAAGCTCATAGGGAAGACTGGTTGTAAGCCATAAACCAATTGGTATGGGGATATCCCCAAAGCATCCTTGATTCTCACCCAGTCTATCCATAGGACATATTTCAGTTGTGTGTGCCAATCCCGGGGATTGTCATCAAGATGTTTGATCACTGTTGTCAAGTTCTTGTTGGTAGACTTTGCTACGTCATTTCCTTGTGGATAATAATTGGAAGAGAATTTGAGTATTACCTATTTTTTGAAGGCCCATTATGTGAATGAGGTAGATGAGAAAGAGGGAGCATTTCCACATACCAGATACAATGACATTCTGAACCTAGTTATGATGTGATCCTCTAGGAACTTGGTCACTACCTCCATGGTGCAATTATTTAGTGCTTAGCCCTCTGTCCAATGTGTACAGTAATTGGTAGCTATTAGAATGAACTGGTGTCCTATAGATGAAGGGTGTTTAATCACTTGAACAAAAACTAAGCCCTGTTGGGTGAACAGATGTACCTCGTATACAGGCTGTAAGGGCATTGCCAGATTTCTCTCTTGAGTTGCGCTTGTTTGGAAAGTGTGGCATGATCTCATATGTTCTCCAGTGTCTTTGAATAATGTTGGCCAAAAATACCCTACCCTTAGGATTTGGTGAGTGGTCTCCTCGGCTGAACTATGCCCTGTTCTTTATCTCTCATGAAAATATTCTATGACTTTCTTTGCTTCGAGCCTATCTAGACACCTTAGGTACAAACCTTCATAATTATGTTTATACAGCTGGCCATTCTTTAACATGTAGGAGTTTCTTTTGATTTTCAAATCCCTTCTCTGTGATCCATTCATCCTCTCTAGGAAGAAATTTTGTAGCAGGTAGTAGACCATGTCTTGATACCATATATCAGTGATCACGCCTTGATTGGTATAATTTTGGCATACAAGACCTTCTTCCACTTCAGAGATCAATTTTTTTAGGCCTTGGCCACTTACCAATTTCATTGGCTATATTTATAGGTTGAACTCTTTTAAGATGGCCATCCATTTTCCTCTCTGCTCTTCTAGGTCATTTTGCATCAGTAGAGATTTTATGGTTGGGTTTGGGACTATCCCGGAGACTTTGCTCCTCAAGATGTAGTGCTGGATTTTCTTCACCGCTTTGACTAAAGAAAAATATTGTTTGTCTAGGTTGGGGTACCTAACCTTAGTTTTCTTAAGGGGGAAACCCATGAAAGCTATTGGTCTCTCATTCTCCCTGTCTTTCTTCTATGTGAGGATGTCGGTGCAAGAATGTTCTAATGCGAAGGAGTATACTTTAAAGGGAATAGTGTAATCTAAACTAATGAGGACAGGGGATGTGGCTATGGAATTCTTGATTTATTCAAATGACTTCCTCACTGGGGGAGTCCACTCAATCTTGGCATCCTTCTTCAGCATGTCATTGAGAGGTTTTACTATCTCCGCAAAACCGCTAATGAAATTCCTTACAAAGTTGATCTTCCCAAAGAAAGACTTATATTCTCTGTGACTGTGAGGTGTTGTTAGCTTGAGAATGGTTTGGACCCAGTAGGGGTCAATCACTATCACTATTTCTGATATTATTTTTCCAAGCAACTTTCCCTCTATCACCCTGAATACACATTTTTTAGGATTTAGGGAAATCCCATATTTATTTCATCTTTGGAGGACCTTCATTAAGTCGCTCATATGATCTGCTCATTGTTTTTAAAAAAATAGTTAGATCATCCATGTAGATGATGATACATTTTCTAACTATCCCTTTGAAGGAAGTGTCCATTTCTCTCTTGAAAGTAGCCCTGACGTTGATTAAACCGAAGGGCATCCATCGATAGGAGAATGTCCCCCATTTGGTGGTGAATGTTGTCTTTAATCTGTCTTCCTCTTGCACCATTACTTGGTTGTATCCTAAATATCCATCCAAGAAGGACATCATTTAGGAACCATTTACTACTTGCAGTACCTCATTGAGAGAAGGGATTAGGTAGTTATCTTTTTGAGAGGCTTTGTTCAAGTTTTAGAAGTCCACACACAGTCAGATCTCACTAGTCTTCTTTCTCATGGGTACCAATTTGGCCACCCATGTGGAGTGTCATATGGGGAATATGATTCTAGTATCTAGTAGTTTCTGAACTTCCTTTTGTATCAAGGGCTCCATAGTAGGGTTGACGGGTCGTTAACATTGGCATAATGGTTTGGAATCTGGCTTCAGTGGGATATTGTGCACAATGAATGAGGTGTCGTATATTTTTATCTCTTCATAACTCCAAGCTATGACATCTTGATACCAAGTAAGGAGGTGGACCATCTCATCCCTTTTCTCTTTCATACATACTCTCCCAATGTGAACTTCCCCTGGCTCATCTTCAATGGAAATGTTGTGTGAATCATACTCTTTACCATCAAGGGTATGTCTGGACGTCTTTTCATAGTAGTCCCATCACTGTCAAAATTATTCTCTAGTTCCACCATTCCTTTAGGTATAGAATCAGTCCTTAGGTTTATGATGCCTTGATCATCAGGATCTTCCATACTAACTTCTCCTTTTTCCTCTTCCTTCTCTTTGTCTATGATTTTTTTCTCAAATACCCCTGCGCACATAATGAACTCAAGGATGTCTTGTTCATCTTGAAAGAATTGGAAATTGGTAATGTTATACGGGATGGTTGGGGGTGCAATAAGTTCAAATGAAAATTTATTTAGTTTAAAATTCTCCATCAGATGTAGCGAACTGGCATATATAGCTAGGGCATCGGCGATGATGTTCTTCCTTCATGGGATAGCCTTGATGTTGAATGCTTCGAAGTCATTGATCAAGTACCATGCCCTATTTAGGTAGGCTGAAAGCCTCTTATCATTGCAAGAATACTGACTATAAAATTGTTTGACAACCAATTGTGAATATCCTTCCACCATCAAGGATTTTATTCCTTTCTCATGGGCCAGGAGGAGTCCATGGACCAACGCTTTGTATTCTACAACATTGTTAGTGCACATAAATTATAATTTGTATGCAACATAAAATGAATTACCTCTTGGATTTATGAGTTCAATTCCAACTTCTACTCCTTGTTTGCATTTAGAACCATCAAAGCATAATTTCCATATTTGGTACTTCTTTGTAGGTTTCAAACCGTCTAAAACCCTTTTTGAGAATCACTTTGTTCGAGGCTTTTGCTTCTCTTCTCCATCACTACCCGAGGAAGTTGACTCTCCTTTTTTTGTTTCTTGGACACTTTTAAGGTCAGGGATTTTAGTACTCTCACCACCTTTATCTTTCTATATTTATTTGTATGGTGGACATACTCCATCATTTGAGGTGCTCCAGTCACTGAACAAGTTCAATGTAGGGATTTTGGTGTCTAAATACGACCCATTATCTTGGCTTTCAGTCAGGGCTTTCGGGTTCACTGATTTATCTGTTCTAATCATAGGGCCATCTTTGCTTGTCACTTCAAGGGTTTCCTTTCCCATTTCAGGTTCCATTAGGTTTTTTACTGGTACAGTAATTTGGGTCAGTACTCGAGATAGTGCATTTTGGCAATTAGAGCATATGAATTTTGAGTAACTTTCCTAATGTAACCGATAGTACCCTAGCAGAAGAAGGATGTTAGGGTCCATGTCTTTCCTCAGGTGCTACATGATAGTCATTATGCTGCTGATAAATTTTTGAAAGATGTCTTCATGGATGTTGGGTTCCAGTAGGCCTTGTACTGAACTATGGCTTTGTTCTTCAACTTCCCTGATTTGGAACATGAAAATGCGATCCATCCAATAGGTGCCGAGGTCGGTCTATGTGAACAAGACTTCATTTGGAGCATTATATTCAGAGATCATCCTCCTTAACTTAGTCTCAGCATTGATCTTGATTAATTTATTCAGTCCTTTCCATGGTAACCATAGCTGCGTGAAATCCGCAAACGGCCGTCCTCTAGAGCATTTGGTTCATTCTCTGCTTAGTAGCATTCCATAAGTTTTGGGAATATCTACCATGTGCACATAAATGTAATCTTATATCCTTGGGTGAGTAACTAGTTAGATATTTACATCCTTGAGAACACTAATTACCTTGACTTCTATCTTGTCGAGTTGGATCACCACTCTGTTTGTTGTTTGCAGAATCATTCCCAGTTTTTGACAGATGGATAAAGGCATGACATTACAGGATGCTCCAAAATTGACCAGGAAATTATGTAGGTTCTTCCTGAATATATGCAGACAAAGAAAGAATGGTGGTACCTCTATCTTGTCTTTGAACATTGTCAAGAAAGCTTCGTAAGTGTTGACATTAGAGGTGGTCTTTGCATTGCTAGTCATTGTCCCTTGTTTTGAATGGTCCAGGGACTTCAAGAGGGCTTCTCTCTAAGAAGGGAAACCTTGGAGAATCTCTAACATTGATATGTTAGCCTTTTTTTTCTTTAGTTCTTCATCTAAGTTGTATTTGTTGTTTGACCATGTCAGGTTTCTGTAACTAGTGGATGTGTTTAGTGGGGATGAGGCAGGAGCATTCAGACCTCTTGGTGGTGCAGGATTATTGTTTTCTCAAGGATCTGGTGTAGTTGGTTGTTTACTCAGAGGTATGCCATCAGTCATAGGTTCCTTTCAATTCTGTAGATTGTAGGAATTTTGATGATCATTCTGGAAGCATTGAACTTCTGAGTATTCAGGCTCATTTTCCTTTTGGAATGGGAACACAAAATCTTCTTTTCCCGAACAAAGGCCCAAATTTTATTCATTTCTTGAATCATAGGAATTAATCATCATGGCATTGAAATAAATGCATGGTTCCTTTGGATCCTAGGGATACTAGTTGTAGTAGTTTCTTCCATTCCCATTGTTGTTTTGGTGCAGATTTAGGGCCCCCAAAAAATTGGCCTCCATAGCTTCATAGGTGCTAGCATTATCTGTCAGTATACTACCATTATTGGGTCAGTGTTCCATGGTCTATTCAGTCTTTGCTGCCCAAATGACTTATCTTGTGTATTATTGTTATTGTTATAAGTTTTAAAACTCCAATTCTAATTATGGGGGTAAGAATTTGAACCAATCAGTGCTCGTTGGTACCCACTTTTGTTTTGGGAAGGATTCAACTTCATTTGGGTGAGCTCATTCATGATTTGGGACAAGGTTTTCTTTACGACATCCAACTCAAAGGCTAAGTGAGTTTCAGGTTTAGCTTGGGGCACAACCCTCTATTCTATGAATGTTGTTTTATGAGCCTCATAACCACAATAAGTGATGGATGGTGGTAGGGTTGCAAATGGATGTACAAGAATTGGATTCAGTGGATGTGGGTGAGTGGCCAAAGTTTGACTACTAGTTGAAAATGAATGTGGGGTAGCAGCATTGTTAATGATGGGCATAGTCACGAAGTTCCCTTCTTTTGGGTCCATTTTTTGTGTGAATGTTATGGCCTCATTATATACCTTTTCCATCGTGTCTCTATCCATAGGTGGGAATCTTCTCAAAAATATTGAGGTGAAGGGGTTCAGATCTTTGAGGTAAACTTGTATGATGACTTCCTATCATAAGGTGTAAGGAGCTTGCAAATTTTCATGCATCTTGTGGAAATGATGATTGAACATGGTGATGGGATACTTAGGATCTTTTCTGATTGTTATGAATTGGTGATGCGTCATAGAAAGATCCACATACAACTTAAATTGATTGAGAAATTTGGTTTCAAATTCAATCCATGCAGAGATAGATCCCCATGGTAAATTTAGGTACCAGTTGTATGCAAAATCTCCCAAATTGTATGGGAAAAGACTACAGACAACGTCTTGGTGGGAAATATCTTTATGGTTGCAAATTTCTTTGAAGGCATGGATGTGCTCTTCTACTATCCTTGATTCACCATATATGAAACAAGTGCAAAACTTCTCCATATTTTTGGGAAATTTATGGAGCTTCCCAACAAAATTTAATGGTGAACTTTGTGCATTGGCGAAGAAACCCATTGGACAAGGTTGTTGAAAATTCTGATTTTGCAAGTTTTGATTTTGATTTATGGTCATGGGAACAGTTAGGACAATGATGTGTGATTATTTTCCAAGTGGGTTTTGTGACTAGATAGGATGGTGAGAGTTCTCTCTCATCTTCCCTTTGTTGCTGCAAGCTCTATGATGGTGAGTGAGTTCAATGAACTCGCCTCTTTTCAGAGATGATCTAAGCACTCGCTCAAACCATTCTAGAGAAAAGGATCTAATGTTATCCAACTTTTTAGTCTTGAGGCCCTCTTTCTAGCATCACTTGAGCATTGTTTTTACACAATTCAATGGCTAGGATCTCGAGTTCAATTTCCTCAATTGAAAGAATAATGAATTTATTCCCAAGGTTCTCTCGGGTCGTGGTACAACCTACTTGGTTACTCAGTTGAAGGTAAATGTGAATGTTCATGAGGAGGAATTTCCTGGTATGTTCAAGACATCAAACTGCAAAACAACTTTAGTATCTTTTTTGATATTTTTTGATTTATCAAAGATTTGTGCTTTAACTAAGGATACAATTTGATGTTTTTAAAGATGATTACTTTCAGATCTATGATGGAATTTAAATGAGTAAGGTAACAAGAAATGAAATAACTTGCTGAAAATGAAATCTTAATGGACATAAACCATTGTCGATCTTCCCTTGCAAATTGAATGATGGAGAGATTTGGAAAAAACCCACAAAGTATAAATCAGATGATGTCACAATTCTATACTCAATGGATGTAATCGTTTGGAGAGAAAACGTATTCACTTGTGCAAGATTTTCAAAAGCTATCAAATTGTGAAGCAACCAAGATGTGTGCACACATGAGATAGATTTATTGTTAAGCCCAATAGATGATCTTTTCTATGCATTTGTCATAACAAGGTAGATAGATAAAAACTAACTCCAACTAATATAAATGCAGATTCGAAACACAATAAAACAATTGGCTCTTTGAAATAATGAATAAGCATGCACACATTCATCGATTTTTCATAGATAGCAGAAAATAACACACCATGAATGAAGCACCAATTGTAGATGTTTTTTGCAATCAGAATCTGACCCTATTACATTGATTTTGATTACAATATATAGAGTTCTAATCTACAAAATCTGAATGTGAAATTAGGGCATCAAAGACTCTAAATTAATGAAAATGAACTAAGACTAAAACTTTGCTGAAATAAAACTATTACTAACTGATACTAAAAAACTTATATGTTTTTTTAATCCATTTACAATCAGTTTGTCCATGCAAGAGGGATCAAACTTGTCAGGAAAATAGAGAGAAAGAAGATGGGGTTTCTTTGCATGCAACTAGAGTCTTCTTCTTGATCTTGGAGTTCAACCTTGGAATCTTCATCTGGGGTTCTCTTTGTGGTGGGAATAGATAGGGGACCCTTATTCCTTCCAAAACTAACTCTATTTAGGTGCCTATCTAATCTGGGGTTCAAATTCCATGCAAAAAAGTTATCTCACTGGAAAGACCCAGAAATTCGGACCTCGACCTCTACTCCGAAGTTTTTCAAGTGCCAAAAATTACTAAGTATCGGAAACCAAAACTGGAGGCCCAAATTTTTTGGCCCTTTTGGGAGCGGAAAGGTAAAAAGTCTTGATAGGTTGAAAGGATGAATTGCCAAATTTTAGCCTTTTGGAAAATGGCTAAGTGTAGAAAACTACTTTCTATAAAATTGTTGAATAGATCAGAGGCATCAGTTTGGAAATAATTCTGGATGGGCAGCTTGGATCCTTTGTACTATCTCTTGAACTTATTCATAATTTAACTCTTTCCTCTTCACTTTTTTGACCCTTCATTCTTGCTTCTCTCTGAAAATGGTCAATTTAGAAGTGAAGAGCTTGATCTCTTCTTCATGCTCTGACATCCTCTATATGTCTTCCTTTGAGTAGAACAATTGGTGCAAGACCTCTTTGGTGCTAACATCTGCCAAAATATCTCTAAACTAATGCAGCACCTATTTCACTAGATGTAGGAACTATTTATCCTGGTCCCAGTATAGATCTAGTCCAATCCCTGTGAAGAAACCATCTATTTCTCCTACCCATTCTGTTAGGGATTTTTCTTGTATGAATCAAAGTGCTTGAAATGACTACTTGAACACTATGCCTTCTAATACTGATTCAGAGACAAGAAAAGCCTAATTGCTAAGGACTGGATAAGGTCCTTCTTCATTTTTGAGTTCCACATATACTCAGGCAGGTTTTACCTCTTAAGATTGCTATTTACACAGTATTTGTTGATGTGGACACTGATTTGCTATGTATCTTTATTGAACCAACTTATGAATTACCTTGCAAATAACCAAGCATAACCAGATGCAAGATACAACCATACAAACTATGATCTTAAATGTAGCAAATATCAATGATACAAGGATTTCATCCTTCTTACTTTTCTTATAGGAGGGATAACCTAAGGATCCACTCTTCAAGGGATTAACAAACTGAATAGTATCCTGCTGATACAAATCCTTATGAGTTCAGCTCATTTGTTCTCAGTAACAAGAGTATTCTGATTAAATGATTTTTGATATTGGATGGGGAACATACTGCAAACTATACTCTAGACCAGTGCCTATCTATTGGGCAAAGAGTGAATGAAAACATGAATCAACAGAGATAAAATAACAGAGATACTGTAGAGTGCCTTACAAACTACATGTGGCTGAGATAGAGTGCCTTACAAACTATCCTCTCATATACATACATCTACATCAAATCCTTATCACAATGTTTTGCTCTCTGAAATCATCTATGAAACTTAGTCCTCTCCTTCAAAGGAACTCATAAATAATTAGACAAACTACCTTGTAGCTGGTGTATTTCAAATGCCTTACACGTGAAACACACTAGAGCACAAACATAATGCAAAGAGACAAGATAATATGCAAGAGGGAAAACCACAATGTATTCTATTACTGTATCTGTTTCAACACATCCAGACAAGAAGCTTTCATAAATATACAAAGATACAGAAGTATAACTTACAGTAAAATTTCCACAAGACCAATAGGGACCTGCTCTGGGTAGAGGAAAGAAACCCTTTACAACTACAATTCTTAGGCTATATATAGGTTTTTTGACCATCTTGGAATCCCTTAAGGATGCAAAAAGATTTGGATGGCCACAAAACCCTAACCCTCAAGTTACAAGAGAGACAAAAGAAAGAGAGAGAAGAAGCGGTAAAAGGACAAAGTCAAAAAGGTATAAAAAAATATTTCTTGTTCTTCTCCCGATCTGGCGACTGTAATCAGATTTCTAGATGTTAGCTGGTAGTAGTTATGTTGAGTCCGGATAGTTGTGCTCGCCTACTCACCTACATCCTCCTTTTGTAATAACTGTCCATCTTGTCTCTGAACAGTGCAACACCAAGTGTTCACCTCACTCATCGTCCAAAATCTCTTCTTCTACCACAGGCTTATTTTTCCTTTATCGATATTGAAACAAATCTAATCTCAAATATCAGCTGCTTGTTCTGCACAATCTCCTACAATTTAGAATTTCTCTGATCAACTTTGGATATACTGCAAACTGAACAAAATATCACTCCTCTAAAAATTAGCAACTTGGCTCTGAAAACTGAAAGCACGGTGAATGGGAATAAGTGCACCATCAACTCCCTATAGCCATCATTCAGAGTACACAGCCCATAATTCAGAAACATCAGTTCTGCCATTAATTTGCCATGCTGTGAACTTTGAAAAACCTAGCCGTAGTTCTTGAGCTTGACAGAAAATCAAATTTGAAAGTGAATCCTCGGAGCTACCAACTACATTCAAAAAGGCTGACATTTCACATTGTAATTCATCAACTATCTTACATTTCAGCTGCTCTTTTTGCACAATAATCCAAATGCAAGCCTGTGATTGGTCACCGCGTGATTCACACTGTCACATCAAAAAACTGCCGCCGCCTTCTTAGATCTTGTGATCAGGTGACCTTGCGACTGCATTAAGTCTCTTTGTCATGGGCCTTTGTTATTAACCATGGTTCCATCTCAAGACTTGGCAACAATGTGCTTTCTTAACCCCTAGCTAACCTGAGTCATGATCTGGCGACCATGCGACCCAATTGAAATCAAAGTCGCGAAGAGTTAACATTAACCCATCATTCATTTCCAGACTTTGCGACTAACTGCCTTGTTTAACCTTTACGGTGATCTCCTAGTCGCTGAATGCTTTTATTCTATTTCAAGACTATGCAACAACCTTTAGTCACCTGATCGCAGAATCAAATCTTGAGCCTTCAACTTTACCTTAACAGGTTATATGTGCCTTTTCTTTACTTATAGAGACCATGCGACATACCCTAATCGCTAAGTCGGGAGGAATTTTTCTGTAGGGTATCTTTCTTCTCAGACTTCACAACCACCATCGGATCTTTTGATCTTTTCATCTTATGGCTGTCGCTTAATCGCCAGATAATCATGCATACCCTTAAATCATTCTCAGACTCAGCGATTGAAGGCAAAGCACCTTAGTCTCGAAGTCGCTGAACCTATTTTCTTCTTCTGGCGGCAAGGCGACGACCCCTTTAGCTTCCATCCACCTTATGACACATGTCGCACAGCCACTGGTTCACATACTACATACTAAAGAATTGAGTCATCATCCTGTTCTGGCGACATCCCGACTGCACTTTTCCGCAAACCTCAACAGCTAGTCGCGAAGTCTCGGTCAAAATCCTTTAACCATCGTTCTATTTCGAGACTACGCGACTGAAGGCATGACATAACTGTTAACTGTGGCATGATTTGGTGATAACGTGACAAGAAGCAATCATGAAGTTGGAAGACATTTTCATAACTGTTAAGACTTTCTCGCGATCACCCGACAAGGCAGTGGGTCCCTCCTTCACAAAGGCTTATACCATAACTATCCCGCGACTACCCGACTGAAAGGAATCGCTAAGTCTCAGAACACAGAAGGAATATTCTGAAAGTATTAGGAGACTACGCGACTGAAGGAAAATGCAAAGTTGGGGAGACATTTGGAATATTCAGTCTAGGTAACGTGACGAGGCGACTTAACTTAAAACACATGCTTTAAGTGAATGAAAAAGTAACCGAGAAATAGAATGTGCCAAGACTTAGGGTTTAATATCATCATTTTACACTTGGAAAGCCTATGGTTTCCAGGGTTTTCATGAATTTGGGCAAGGTTAAGACTTGAAGACCTAAAAAACATGACAGAGGATAGCTAGACTGAACAGGACGGCTGAACTGAAGACACCATAACTCAGAGAGCAGGACAAGGAACCAGGAAAACCGCCAAACAAGAAATACAACCAACAGTGGCTCTGACTGAGGATGGTTAAATGCAATTTTATACCGAGAACCACAGATCTTTGGAGTAGCAGACCACCCCAAAAAACTTCAAAATCAGAATTCAGCTTTTCATTCTTCTCAACTTCTCAAAAACTTTTCAAAAACTTCCTCTCTTCTCAAAAATGGGCCAACCTCTAACTGAAAGCAAACACACAACTGAAAGGAAAGCAACTGTACAATATGTACATTATCTACAAGAGGCCCAAAACCCCACAAACTGAGATTAATTCTTACCTCTATCAAACACAAATCTCTCTGCCCCATGTTTCAAAAATATGATAACATTGCCACTCTTAACTGCCTGATTCAAGCAACTGTCATCATGTATCACATCATGTATCAACTTATCATATGGCAGAAAATCTGCATATTCCTCATAGGAGCTTTGATAAACATAAGGCAGATTTTTATCATAAAAATTTTGTGGCATATATGTGTCACATTCATCAGATAAATACATACTTTGATAGCTGTGACTTTTCTCATCTTTGATTTGTGAGCCACAACTTAAAAACTCACCATTCAACTGAAAGGGGGAACACTCAATCTCTGTCATACTGTTTGGGCAAACCTTATGGGGTTCATTCACATCCATCATTTGCCTCTCAAAAGAAAACACACCTTGATCTTTATGCAAAATATGAGAGGCCTCATCATTTTGAAAATGATCATCAAACTTAGGAGATTTATCAGAAATAACATGATAAATCATCATAAGATATGGAGCAACAATCTCAGCATAAAAAATAGGAGGATCTTGCATTTCATCATTAGTAAACAGGCTCGAAGAAAAGTGGTGGGTGGGAGGGAAAATACCAATACATTTAATTTCTTCTTTTGAAACTTGAGCCACTGATTGACCACTATTAAATAGTTCAAAGGCAGACTTAGAATCAAAACAAGATTCAAAATCCACACTGTTTTCTAAATCAGCACTCAATTCCATACTTGGA
>MU226675.1:2729709-2744423 GCA_018584345.1 Thuja plicata
AATGACTACTTGAACACTATGCCTTCTAATACTGATTCAGAGACAAGAAAAGCCTAATTGCTAAGGACTGGATAAGGTCCTTCTTCATTTTTGAGTTCCACATATACTCAGGCAGGTTTTACCTCTTCAGATTGTTGTTTACACAGTATTTGTTGATGTGGACACTGATTTGCTATTTATCTTTATTGAACCAACTTATGAATTACCTTGCAAATAACCAAGCATAACCAGATGCAAGATACAACCATACAAACTATGATCTTAAATATATAGCAAATATCAGTGATACAAGGATTTTCATCCTTCTTCCTTTTCTTATAGGAGGGATAACCTAAGGATCCACTCTTCAAGGGATTAACAAACTGAATAGTATCCTGCTGATACAAATCCTTATGAGTTTAGCTCATTTATTCTCAGTAACAAGATTATTTTGATTAAATGATTTTTGATATTGGATGGGGAACATACTGCAAACTATACTCTAGACCAGTGCCTATCTATTGGGCAAAGAGTGAATGAAAACATGAATCAACAGAGATAAAATAATAGAGATACTGTAGAGTGCCTTACAAACTACATGTGGCTGAGATAGAGTGCCTTACAAACTATCCTCTCATATACAAACATCTGCATCAAATCCTTATCACAATGTTTTTCTCTCTAAAATCATCTATGAAACTTAGTCCTCTCCTTGAAGGGAACTCATAAATAATTAGACAAACTACCTTGTAGCTGGTATATTTCAAATGCCTTACAAGTGAAACACACTAGAGCACAAACATAATGCAAAGAGACAAGATAATATGCAAGAGAGAAAACCACACTGTATTCTATTACTGTATTCTGTTTCAACACATCTAGACAAGAAGCTTTCATAAATATACAAAGATACAGAAGTATAACTTACAGTAAAATTTCCACAAGACCAACAGGGACCTGCTCTGGGCAGAGGAAAGGAACCCTTTACAACTATAACTCTTAGGCTATATATAGTTTTTTTGACCATCTTGGAATCCCTTAAGGATGCAACAAAATTTGGATGGCCACAAAACCCTAACCCTAAAGTTACAAGAGAGACAAAAGAAAGAGAGAGAAGAAGCGGTAAAAGGACAGAGTCAAAAAGGTATAAACAAATATTTCTTGTTCTTCTCCCGATCTAGAGATTGCAATCAGATTTGTAGATGGTAGCTGGTAGTAGTTATGCTGAGTCTGGATAGTTGTGCTCGCCTACTCACCTACATCCTCCTTTTGTAATAATTGTCCATCTTGTCTCTGAACAGTGCAGCGCCAAGTGTTCACCTCACTCATCATCCAAAATCTCTTCTTCTACCACAAGCTTCTTTTTCCTTTACCGATATTGAAACAAATCTAATCTCAAATATCAGCTGCTTGTTCTGCACAATCTCCTGCAATTTAGAATTTCTCTGATCAACTTTGGATATACTGCAAACTGAACAAAATATCACTCCTCTGAAAATTAGCAACTTGGCTTTGAAAACTAAAAGCACGGTGAATGGGAATAAGTGCACCATCAACTCCCTATAGCCATCATTCAGAGTACACAACCCATAATTCAGAAACATCAGTTCTACCATTAATTTGCCATGATGTGAACTTCGAAAAACCTAGCCGTAGTTCTTGAGCTTGACAGAAAATCAAATTTGAAAGTGAATCCTCGGAGCTACCAACTGCATTCAAAAATGCTGACATGTCACACTATAATTCATCAACTATCTTACATTTTAGCCGCTCTTTTTGCACAATAATCCAAATGCAAGCCTGTGATTGGTCACCTAGCGATTCACACTGTCACATCAAAAAACTGCCGCCGCCTTCTTAGATCTTGTGTTCAGGCGACCTTGCGACTGCATTAATTCTCTTTGTCGCGGGCCTTTGTTATTAACCATGGTTCCATCTCAAGACTTGGTGACAATGTTCTTTCTTAACCCCTGGCTAACCTGAGTCACGATATGGCGACCATGCGACCCAACTGAAATCAAAGTTGCGAAGAGTTAACATTAACCCATCATTCATTTCCAGACTTTGCGACTAACTGCCTTGTTTAACCTTTACGGTGATCTCCCAGTCACTGAATGCTTTTATTCTGTTTCAAGACTATGCGACAACCTTTAGTCGCCTGATCGTAGAATCAAATCCTGAGCCTTCAACTTTACCTTAACAGGTTATATGTGCCTTTTCTTTACTTATAGCGACCATGCGACATACCCTAATCGCTAAGTCAGGAGGAATTTTTCTGTAGGGTATCTTTCTTCTCAGACTTCGTGACCACCATCGGATCTTCTGATCTTTTCATCTTATGGCCATCGCTTAACCGCCAGATAATCATGCATACCCTTAAATCATTCTCAGACTCAGCGACTGAAGGCAAAGCACCTTATTCTCGAAGTCGCTGAACCTATTTTCTTCTTCTGGCAACAAGGCAATGACCCCTTTAGCTTCCATCCACTTTATGACACATGTCGCACAGCCACTAGTTCACATACTGCATACTAAAGAACTGAGTCATCATCCTATTCTGGCGACATCCTGACTGCACTTTTCTGCAAACCTCAACGGCTAGTCGCGAAGTCTTGATCAAAATCCTTTAACCACTGTTCCATTTCGAGACTACGTGACTGAAGGCATGACATAACTGTTAACTAAGGCATGATTTGGCGATAACATGACAAGAAGCAATCGCGAAGTCAGAAGACATTTTCATAACTGTTAAGACTTTCTTGCGATCACCCGAAAAGGCAGTGGGTCCCTCTTCACAAAGGCTTATAACATAACTATCCCGCGACTACCCGACTGAAAGGAATCGCTAAGTCTCAGAACACAGAAGGAATATTCTGAAAGTATTAGGAGACTACGCGATTGAAGGAAAATGCAAAGTCGGGGCGACATTTGAAATATTCATTCTGGGTAATGCGACGAGGAGACTTAACTTAAAACACATGCTTTAAGTGAATGAAAAAGTAACCGAGAAATAGAATGTGCCAAGACTTAGGGTTTAATATCATCATTTTACACTTGGAAAGCCTATGGTTTCCATGGTTTTCATGAATTTGGGCAAGGTTAAGACTTGAAGACCTGAAAAACATGACAGAGGACAGCCAGACTAAATAGGACGGCTGGACTGAAGACACCATAACTCAGAGAGCAGGACAAGGAACCAGGAAAACCGCCAAACAAGAAATACAACCAACACATTCCATGTCTTCCTTCTATTTTTCCATTATGCAGGATAGGCACTCTTCAAAGACCTTAATTGTCTTGGTTATGTGCTTGATCCATGTATTTAAGTTTTCTAGTTCTTCACCATCATATATCTTTACTAGGATCTAGAAGCATTGCTTTTTAATTATCTTTAGGTCTTGGAGGGCAGTTTTCCATTTGGTTATCTTAGACCAGCTTCACTCTCCATTTGTTTATCAACTTTGTAATTTCAATCAAGATGACTCTGTAAGACCTAAGCACCAGTCTGATAACCCCTTCTCCATATTGCTCAAAGTCATTCTTCCAATCCGCACTTGCTTGGATGAAGGGAGGGGTCAAACCTGTCGGTAAATATCAAGTGGCCCTCTTTTCTAATATGGCCTATAATGAGGCCTCAAAGAAAATTGGTTCAATGGGACCCACCATCTTATAAATGAACTTCTTTAGAGCCTCATTTTTCTCTGTTAAGGACTTGATGGTCTATTCATCCTTGCTCATAAATCCTAAAGCATACTTCAAACCAAGAGTTGCTAATGTCTTACTCCCTTCCTTGGTGGGGTCACCCAAGTCTACCTCTTCAAGTGTATATTCTTCGAGGGTCACTTGTGCTTGAGAGGTGGTAACAAAAGGAACTGCTACTTATGTCTTCTAGTGACCCCTAGTGTCTTGGGTGACATAGGATATGGCCCTCACTGGTATATTGACCTCTACCTGGTGAAAATCCTACCCCAAGAATGCCATGTTGCTATCTTCACCTTCTTCCTCATTCGTGTAAGTTCTCCTCCTAGGCTGAATCTCTTTAGTAAACCAAGTATGGTTACCAAAGGTGGTGACCAGCTCATATGTGGAAAAATGGAGGATTAAAGCCAAGTTTTGTGATCTGGGTTTAACCTCCTCCTCTGACTCTTTCTCTTGTTCCCTTTCTTTCTCACCTTCTCCCTCATTCATTTATTCTTCATGAACTTCCCCTTCTCCCCTTTCTTCTTCCCCCTTCTCTTCTTCTCTCCTTTCCTCTTCTATTGCAACATCTGGTTCATCCTTATCTCATCCTTCATCTCCAAGGAATCAATCAACACTTTTGTATTAAGGCCAGTCATGGCCGCCAAGGTGGTTTTGAAGGGTAACATGACTTCCATGCTTACTGACCCTTGGGGGGTCAGGATGAAGCAAGGTAAAGAAAGTGATGGTGGTTGAGTTGGTGTTGGCACTATAGGTGGTGGAGTTGGTTTTGGAGTTAGGAGAGAAGGTGGTGGAGTTGGTGTTGCAACTGGGAGAGAAAGTGGTGGAGTAGGAATTGGAGGTGGAAGAGAGGTAGATGGAAAAGGAATGTGAGGCAGTGTGGTTGAAGTAGAACTCTCCCTTGCAGACTTATTTCCTATTATATTAGGAGTCGTGATGGTGTCTTGAGATTGAGGTCCTTGGCTGGTGTTAGAATCCATCCCCATGACAAGCATGTTTAGTGTGGGATTAGTGAACTGGGTTGGAGGTGGAGTGAGGGTCACTTGGGGATGGATGAGTGATGGTTCTCTCATGTCATATCTTATTGTTGAATCTAGCGTGTCTTGTCCCTGGTATGAAAAGCCTTCTAGGCCTTCAAAATCAGATGTCTAGAATTTATGTGAACCTAAGACATCCAAAGGATTGTCCTGCTCTTTTGGATCCTCCACATGTTTTCTTGTAGTCTCCTTTTATTTCCTCTTCTGAGATCTTGTCCTTTTAATTAGAGGTGTATCTTCCTCTTCTTCTAGCTCCTCCTATAAGGTTTCTAGTCGTGGAGACGCAGAAGCTCTCCTCCTTTTATACATTTTCTTCCCTTTTTCGGTGGCAAGGAAAGATTGGCCAAAAGTGGAAGGGCCTTTATCTTGTCTAGGTTGTGATTATCCTACTAAAGGATCGATCTATCCATTCATCCTAGTTTTTGGAGCCTTGTCCATTGGATTTGGACCATACTCTACTACACATTCATGGTCATATACTTTCTTTGGCTTCTGAGGTGGGACCTTCTTATACTGGGACACCATAGACCTCTCTCCACATTGCTTATCCACCTTCTTGGGTAAATCCATCTTATAAGGCCTCTTAGTCCATGCTTCCATTGTTCGAGGCGCATGCCTAGCTCTGAATTCAATATCATCGTTCTCATACTTATCAATTTCTGTGTTCATGATGGGCCTGTTGTATGTTTTATCCATAGTGTAAATTGACTCTAGCACCCCATTTGAATCATTCTCCCAAACCTTTGGGGGAATTGGGGTCTTCAAGGTCTCCTGTGCAAGGGTAAGGGACATCCTGCAATAGTCCCTGATTCTAATCTCATGATCGTCCACATAGTTTATCCAGTGATCTTCAAGGTGTGTCACATGAATATAGAATTTGTCAATAATGTAGATGTATGTACCTATTGGGTCAAATCAGGCCCAGATGGTTTTGTACAGTTGAAGTGGGCAGTTTTCCCACTCGAAGGCCAAGGACTTGCAAAATTTCATGTCTCAGAGAGTGTACGGGCCCAGGAGGATAGGAAAGTCCCAATGGTGCTTCTTCTTATGCTTTATATGTTCATATGTATCTGTGAGTTTCCTATCCATTTCTAGAATGATTATCCAGTTAGATGGGTACCTTGGTAGCTTCTTTGGTTGCAAATTAGATCCTTCCACCTAGATGTATGTAAATGTCCTAAATTGTATTTAATAGGCCTCAATGGCCCTTACTTTGGCAACTTCTTCTTTTGACATTCTCTTTGCAAAATCACCTTCAATGGATCAAATGATTGTGAAGATGAAAGCGTCATTTACTATCATGTAATCCAGGCTATCTTCTAGCATATTTTCCCTTTTCACTAGCTATGGGTATACAATATGGGGCCATTCATTTTTATCATTGATGTCCCCCTTTTTGGTGAGCCTCGGATAATCTGCATGTGCAGCTAACAAGTACACTATGTATCAGTATCTTTTATTCAAAAGAAGACTAAAAAAATAGGAAAGGATGACAGACTAATTGAAGAAAATAGAAGTAGAGGCTCTTGAGTAGCCATGAATGTAGATTTCACACTTTTGGTCATTTTGGTATTTTGGATGCTGAAAACTGGGTCGAGGTCCGAAAAGGGCGAAAGGGTGAAAAAGAAAAATTTGAAAGAACAAAACCCTCTCAGGCTTTTGGGGTGCAAAAGGAAAAAAATAGTTTGACTCCAAAAGTCCCAAACCTCTAGAGGGAAGACCTTGTCTTTGGTAATTCAGACTTTTCAGGATTTCAGACATTTTGGAGGTCTGAAACGTTGAAGAGACCAAAGGTGTGAGGTGCACTTGTGTGAAACCCAGTCAGAGAGGGAAAGCTTTTGGCCTTTTGGAGTCCAAAAACCTGCGACTAGGTCACAAAGAGAAACCCTAAGGCAAACCAAAAACAAAAAAGAAAAAGCACCAAAATAGAAGACTGCTTCTCACACAAGCCCAATAGGCACGAACCCCAGGGACTTGGGGAAAGAAACACGTCTCGGCCCAAGAAAACCCCAAAAAAACCGAAGAGGAAAAAAATGAGATGACAGGACAGGAAGATGGGAACCCTACCTTTCATTTGTGGGAAGGGGAGGGCAAAAACCACGAAGAGCCAAGAGCGGGGAGCAAGTGACAATGACTGAACGAGGAGGAGAACTGGAACGACGAGTGCGCAGGGAGAAAAAGACTCAAGAATAAAAAAACAAAGTGAGGATCACTTAGGGCTCGGGCTTTTTAAATAGCCTATGGGGGTGGCGTCACTCAGTTTCAGTGTTTCAAGGTTTGAAATGTCGGGTGCTCTCATTTCCCCTTTCAGTGTTTCAGGGTCTGAAACACTGAAAGGTCCAAAATTTTGATTCTTTGGTCCTTTCGGTGTTTCAGAGGCCAAACTACTGAAAGGGCCAGGTTCAACTTTTTGGCCATCTCGACATTTTGGAGGACTGAGGGTCCTTTGAAATGCCAAAAGCGGGAAAAGGTCAAAATGCCTTGTTTTTCCTCAATAGGCTCCTTAAGAAACCCAATTCAAGGAACAGGAAGAGGGAAAAACATGAAAAACCACCAAAGAAGATAAGGGGGGTCCCCAAGGTTAGAGGACCAAAATGGGGTGTGTGTTATGGACCCACAACAAGTTCTTTATTTCACGCCCATTGTTGGGCAAGACATCACTCGTGATGGAGAGATTCATGTTGTCTTGAGTGTTGAGATAGTATGGTCATATTCATAGTGTCTCCAAAGAGTACATTGCCTATGCTCAGTTCTTGGATGAGGAACACAAAGGCTGGTCCCATAGGTATGACCTTGTATTGTATGTTCTTTTCTTGTGTAGATATCTTTGGAGTTTTTCATTACATAGACTGAGATGTGGAATTCGTTATGCAGGTTATCTCTAGAATTGTGCACATAGGAGATGATTGTGCTCAACCAGCTAGTGTGGGAGTATCTGGAGGGAGTAGCAGATGCAGGAGTTAATCTAGAGTACCGAGACCAGCTATCTAGGTACCCTTTTCCTAGGTTTATAGATCCAGCAGAGAGTGCATAGGATTGATGAGGATGCCCCAAAGTAGGAACCCATAGAAGATGCATAGATTTCTCCACAAAGAGCACCACAAAGGGTACCTTAAAGAAAACCAAAGAGGACTCCTACTCAGCCCAGAGTAGCAGGAGAGGTTGGTCCTAGTATGAGCAGGACACTAGGGTTGGGGTGATAGAGAGATCATGGGGAGATGGGAACCTTAGGGTCGATCGGAGGATAGGTCCCAGCTACAGAGGTTGTTGAGGAGGAGATGTCGGATGCACAACCTAATCTAGGGCTAGATAATGCAATGAGAGCAGTCTGGGAGTGCTGAGAGGCACAAGAGGCTACAGAGTAGGAGGGACCTCAAAGAGAGGAGGGAGCTTAGAGAGAGTCGCAGACACCTAAGGATTTGATTAGGTTATTGAGAGCACGATTGCATATGATTAGGTCACTAAGAGCGCGATTGCATAGGATTTGAATATGATGATCTTCTTTGGTGCTCAATATGTTGTCTTCTCTTTTTGTCATATCTCTTGTTATTGTATGAGTTTTTGATGTTATATGTTTTATGTAGCTTAGATCATGTATGTGTGATAATAGTTGAGCTCCATAAATGACAGTTGTAGATCACATGTACTTTATTTATCTTGTCCTGAATATATGTCATTCTCTTGTTCTTGTTACTGACCATTTGTGTGTAGATAGGTAACCTTAAGGAGATGAAATGTAGTTGAGCACGACAGCAAAGGATTAGATGAGGCAACTAGTTAAAGGAATAGCTCCATATTTGAATTGTATAATGGAGTGTGTTATGATACTATCATGCACTCCTAGGGAGAAATGCAACCTATGCCATGAGTCAAGTCACCAATTTCCTTAGTCACTATATTTTCATCATTTGGACGATGTGGGACACCAGAGTCAATACAATCCTTAATGGCACCAGTGGAACCATAAGTATATGAATATGACTCTTCATCGAATAGATGTGAGAAACTAATGTAAGCATCTAGGCACAAGAGCTAAGATGGCCTGAACATAGCTTCTAGTTGATATAGCAAGATGGCACCATCATCGAGGCATTCAGAGAAAAGATAACCATGAGTGTGTTGTTGTCGAAGCAAGTAGAATAACAGATAAGGAGATAGGACCAATCTCACATTATGGTGCAAGAGAGTAGGATCGAGGGATGTGTGGCTTATCCACCTAAATGTGGAAGCTCTTATCACATATACCCTACTTCCTTGACCTAAGGATCATTGGAACTACACCAACAAGAAGAAATCAAAGAAAACATAGGAAATCATTGATAACAGACAACATACAAGAAAATTGTCAGCAATCATTCAGTCTATTTTAACTTGTTGATGTGGGTGTTGAGAAACACCATCGTGTTTGTCATTGTGTTATTGTGCAAATTTTGTAATTTTTTTCTGATGTTGTGTTGAGAAACACAGGTTTGTCTGAAATAAAGTTTTGAGAAACACTGTTGATTAAGGTGTTGAGAAACATCAGTGCATCAATGGAAAACTGTCCAAAAAAGGAGACCAATTGTAGGGAATTGAAAGGTTGACTGACATGATGTTTTAAAAATAGGAGGCCTATAAAAGACCTAAAGGATGGCTTCATTCAGTGAAGCGAGGTGTTCTAAGAGGATTTTATTGATGTGATAGCTTAGAAAGCACGAATGTCATCCCATAGATGAGATGAGCCAAGCTATACATTGATAGATGGAGTGCTAAGTTACAAGTGACACCTATTTCTCAGTTTTTCACCACTTGGTAGAGATTCTATTTTTGCTACCAGGGCACCTATTTCCAGGTTTTCACCAAGGCACTTTTTCTTGATTTTTCAATTTTTTGTAATTTTCATTTTTTTAAATTTTTTTCCTTTTCTTTTTCTCTTTTTTTATTTTTTTGATTTGACTCATCAAGGCATCTTTTCGCTAGGTTTTCACCAAGGTGGTCATTTTTTTAGGACTTTTTCCAAACATTTTTGAATTTTTTAGTTTTTTGTTGTTTTTTTTATATTTTCAAGATCATATATATGTACATGATGTTGACCAGTGAGAATGCTCAAGTGTAGAACTTCTTTAGGAGGAGAGTATTGATGGGATCAGTAAAAGAATCCCCCTATGGAGCTGATAGTTGATAGGCCCTAGGGCAAAATGTTGCGGTGATCACAAAGGGACCCAGCCAGTTGGGTTCAAAATTCCCCTTTTGTTCATGATGTTGTTGATTCTTTGGATTCTCTTTAAGTACAAGATTTCCAACCTAAAATTCTCTATGTCTCACTTTGTTGTTGTAGTCTCAAGACATTCATTTTTAATATACCCTCAGATGGTCGAATGCTTCTTTTCTACGTTCATCAAGTAATTCTAGCTCCTGGATTCTGAAAACTTGATAATCTTCGTCAGTAATGAGTCCATGTAGATTGAATCAAAGTGATGGTATTTCTACTTCAATGGGAAATACAGCTTCTCTACCATATACCAAATAAAATGGTGTTGCCCCTGTTGGTGTTCTAATACTAGTTTTGTAAGCCCATAAGGCTGGATTGAGCTTAAGGTGCCAGTCCTTCCCAGTCTTACTCACTGTTCTATGCAAGATATTCAATATGTTTTTTGTTGGAGGCCTCAGCTTTTCCATTCCCTTGAGGGTAGTAAGTAGAAGAAAAGTGTTGGGTAATTTTAAACTTGTCACAAATTTCTTCCATTTCCTTATTCTTGAATTGTTCACCATTGTTTGTCGCAATAGATGAAGGGATTCCATATCTACAGATGATGTAATTGAGGATGAACATAGACACTTGCTTGCCTGTAGATTTAATCAAAGGGATTGCTTTAACCCACTTTTTGAAGTATTCAGTGGAAGCTATCATGAATTTGTGTCCACCAGAGGATGAGGGATAAATTTTCCCAATTAAATCAAAGGCCCATTGTTGAAATGGCTAGTGAGTAATGAAAGGTAACAAATCATGTGCAGGAACATGAATTGGATTACCATGAGTTTGGCACTTTTTGCATGTTTTGGAAAAATGTATGGCATCTTATTCCATAGAGGGCCAGTAATATCATGCCCGTAGGAGTTTCTTAGCCAATGAAAGGTCATTCGAATGAGATCCATAGACACCTTCATGGACTTCCTCTCCTAAGCGCTTAGACTCATCGTGTTCTAGAAACCTAAGGAGAGTACCATCGAGACCTCATTTATACAAGTTGTCAGCCATAATCAAGAAATGTGATGCATTCCTTATAATATTTCTCTTTTCATTTTTAGAGAGGTCATTTGGCAAGGTTAGATTATAGAGGTAAGAGTAGATATGAGTATAGCAGGAAGAATCGGTACCCACTAGGGAGCACACAACTTGGGAGTCAGGGGAATAATAGGAAGGGAAAATGAGCTCTTCCACCAGGAATTCATAGAGGAAGTGATGTTCCTCTAGCTGTAACATGGAGGCCAAGGTGGCCATAGCATCGGCTGCTCTATTTACTTTTCTTGGTATTTGTTGAAAAGTAAAAAACACAAAATATTTCTTAATGTCATCGATCATCCTTTTATATGGTAGAATTTTGTCATCCTTTGTTTGGTACTGATCATAGATTTGATTAATCACTAGCTGCGAGTCACCGTAGATATTTAATTTAGTGATTTTCCATTCAATTGCCATTTTTAAACCATTTGCTAAAGCTTCATATTCTGCAATGTTGTTAGTGCAAGGGAACAACATTTTATAAGCTTTTGGGATCTTGTATCCTTGTGTAATAAAAAGGACTCTAGCACTAGCTCCTTGTTGTGTAAAAGATCCATCAAAGAACATTTTCTAGGTATGCTCTATGAGATGTAAAATAGCTTCATCAGGGAATTCAATTAGCAGTGGTCATGTATCTTGCAAAGGAGCATCATCTAGGTGATCAGAAATAAATTGTCCTTTGATTGCTTTTCTGCCAATGTATTCAATGTCAAATTTTCTCAGGATCATAACCCACTTATCTAGCCTTCCAGTGAGAGTTGATTTTCTTAATAGGTACTTGAGAGGATCTATCTTAGCAATTAGCTTAATAGAGTGTGCTAGCATATAATGTCTTAGTTTTTTAGAAGCAAAAACCACAACAGGACTGGATTTTTCAAAAATAGTATAATTATGCTCATAGGACACCATGGTTTTGCTTATGTAATATATGGATCTTTCTTTTCCTTTTTCATCCTGTTGTGCTATAAAATATCCTAGTGATGTATCGATACCTACAATGTAGAGAAGGAGAGGCTTGCCAAGAATAGGAGCCATTAATATAGGTGGATTAGCTAGATATTCCTTGATTTTCTAGAAATGGTTCTCACACCCTTTGTCCAATTTGATTGTCACGCCTTTGTGCAATGTTCTTTTGAAAGGTTTTGCCTTATCTGCAAGTTGGGATATAAACCTTCTAATAGATTAGAGTCAACCTTGTAGAGTCCTAACTTGACTAATATTGTGAGGAGGTTGCATGTCCATTATTGCCTCTACCTTTTCAAGATCAACCTTAGTTCCTTCTGCTGAAATGATGTATCCCAGCAGTTTTCCAGAAGTTACACCAAAAGCACACTTTTTAGGATTCAGTCTAAGCTTGAATTATTCCATTCAGTCCAGGATCCTTTCTAAATATGCTAGAGGAGTAGTTCTTCTTGTTGACTTTTTCAGGGTGTCATCTACATAGTCTTTCATGTTTTTGTGTGTCATATCATGAAATATAGTAGTCATAGCTCGTTGGTATATTGCTCCAACATTTTTGAGACCAAAAGGCATGACATTCCAAAAAAATGTGTCCCACGCACATGTGAAAGTAGTCTTCTCTTTATCCTTAGGAGATATTCTTATCTAGTTGTAACCAGAAAATCCATCCATTACTCATAACTGGCTGTGAGGTCTACAATCATGTTAATATTAGGTAATGGAAAGTCATCCTTAGGACAAGCCTTGTTTAAATCTCTGAAGTTTGTGCAAACTCGAATGGACTTATCATTTTTAGTCACAGAGACAATGTTAGAAAACTAATAAGTGTATGCTATGGCATGGATGAATTTAGCCTTTAGTAGCTTTTCTAATTCTACTTTGAATAAAAATGCCACATGAGGATGCATTTTGCAAAGCTTTTTCTTGACCGGCTTAATCCATGGAGAAATTGAGAAGTGGTGCATAATTAGGTCTGTGTCTAGTCTTGCATGTCTGAATAGGACCATGCAAATTTGATTTTATTTTTCATGAAGAACTGAACAAATTCTTGTTTTTATTTCTTAGATAGAGACTGTGCTAGGTATATTAACTGAGATGCCTCTGTTGTTCACAAATTTACTACTTGTGTTGGTTCTATCAGTACTGAGGACATTTCCTAAAAGTGATTAGGAAGGAGATCAAGTTCCCCATCCTCTGGCACCTCAGAGAGGTTTTCACCATTGGATGTGCCTCTTTTTTTTACTATTTTTAGTTTTGATACTGCCACAAAGTGGTTTTCACCATCAGAATTTTTTTTCTTTTTATCTTTTCTCTTTAGGCTGAGGAATTTGATGTCCCCCTCTATCATGTTCATGCTCGTTGCACTGGTGGAAGAGGTGAAGGGTTCAATGGCATTCAAGTAGCATGCTAAGTTGTAGTCATTAGGAGCAGAAATGAGGTTCAAAAATTTGTTTGGGTTCCGTTAAAAGAGCTCAAGATGAACAAGGGGTGGAGACTCAACAGGTTCCAAGGAAAGCACTGAGTTATCTAGATCAAGGTCTTCAACATGTAAGATAAGATCTGTGATGACACTCTCCAAAGGATTTCCTAGACTACAATTAGTCCTAACACTTATAGATGAGTTGTTATTGGTAGTATGTGGATTCAATCCATTTGACCTTGCGCTAGCGTCCTCCCTTTCTTCTTGAGTAGCCATCTATTCTAGATAAACACTCACTAATACATTTGGGGTTGATTTGCGATGGCTATGTGTCGCAATTGGGATAGCCATGTGTCTCAATTGTGATAGTAATAGGCGTCGCTACTTTTTAGTCACAAAATATGACGTCTTTCCTTTCCCGTCGTAATTATGACTTCAATCCGTCGCTATGTAGCCCTATCAACCCTGGCATTTGGGGCATCACTAATACAGGAAATTCATCGTAATTCCATGTGTATACATCGCAATTGTGAAGGACACCCAAGCAACTGCGATGGTATTTGGGCGTCGCCAATACAGTGACCCCGTCGTAATTCTGGAGGTATATGTCACAATGGTGACGAACACCCAAGCAACTGCGACAGTTTTTGGGCATCGCCAATACAGCGACCCCGTCATAATTCTGGAGGTAAACGTCGCAATTGTGATGGATTCAAGATAGAATTAAAAAAAAAAAAGTGGCTGTGCAGCAATGATGTTGACACAAATGCTAGACTTATTCCTTTAGGTTAACTGTGAGTTAGTTTATGTTAATATTATATGTGTAATAAACATTTAGGCTTTATAAATCCATGATATCAAATGAATGGCATTTTTACTACTCACCAGGCTCATTGAAAATCCATGCCAATATTTTCCTTCTTAATCTTGTAAATATATTTTCCTTACAAGACATCCGAAATCCATCATTTGCCAAAAAAAATGACTATCACTAGCATATAATTGCTTACTCAGAGAACTTGTGCCTAGATTCCCTTTGGTCAAGATATCAAAATTTATTCAAAAGTGTTTTACTTATCCAGATAACATTTTAAAAAAGAGACTGAACCATTTTCCAAACTAATAGGAGAACAACTTGGTCCTAGATTGCCTTTGGAATAGCCATCAAAATTTTATCAAATGTGCTTCAATTATCCAAATAATCTTGAAAAAATGTGACTGAATCATTTTCCTAACTATTTGGAGAATAAAAATCAAAACGTGTTTCATGAATATTGTCACAGCTTCTCTTACCTACATGTTCATATGCATCCACTTGCTACAATTCAAGATTTAAGATCCAATCAGATTTTCAAGA
>MU226675.1:2753276-2780649 GCA_018584345.1 Thuja plicata
AGAGATTCCCAAATTTCTCAAGGAGCTCAATTTGAGCATAAAATACCCGCCAAAATGATAATATTTGCATATGAAAGCTATCAAAAACCTCATGAGATTGCAAGAAAATCTCCACCAAAACCATACCGATGGTGGTGCCCAAAATAGCAACAAATAGTGTGAAAATGATCTTCTTTCACCGCAGAGATGCCTGGCCACAGAGATCTCCTCATCCAACATACAAATTACCCAACGGCTGCAAAAATCCCTCTCGGTGCTATTGAACATAGAAATGACCAACGTTTTCTTTTTTTTTTCGTATATCCTGTTAACGTCGCAATTGCGACATTGTCGGGTTATAATTGAAAAAAAAAAGCCAAAACCACATAACATTTGACCGCCGTCACAAATTGTTGTCGTAATTTCACCCCAAATGTATTAGTGACTCATTGGCACAACCTGAATTATTTAAGATGGGATACGTGGGCGAGGATCCATGTCTAGTTCTTGCAGGTCTTGAAGGTCCCAAGTTTCTTCTTTTGCTTCACGATCCCATTGTTTCCATTGTTCATTAGTGAGATCATTTCTATAGCCAATGGATGCAAGAACACCTCTATTACTAGTTGATGCAGAGGCATGGCTAGAGCACCGGTCAAAATCCCAGTTTTGAGTAGCGGATGAGAGAGAATTCCTAGGTTCCCTCCCAAAACTCTAGTTGGTGTTAGGTGGAAGAGACGGTATTTCCTCATCTTTGGAAGAATAGTCATCATAGAGAATAAGGATGGGTTCTAGTTCAGGGTGTTCACTTAGAGGTCTAGCAATGCGAACACTTTCTCCACGCAGGACATGAGGCACAAACTTGTGAACTACATGCACTTCAATATCTATGGTAGCATTAGAGAAGGAATCCCACTCATACTCATTGGATTATGTTTTGATTGAATGAGGAAATTATAACACATGTGTAGGACCCACATTTTTCCCCCAGTTAGGATGTTGTTCTTGTGAAGTATTATCTTTTCAATAATAAAATTGAATAGGGGCATGATCTCTATTTTCCGAATAGCGAGAGAGAGTCCTTGGGATACTGAGATAGTTGTTTTCATGTTGCTGATTTGTTCCACTCTAATTTTTTAGAGGCATGAGGAGAAGCCTCCTCAAAAGTGTGCACCCCATCATTTGAGAAATGAGGAAAATAAAGGACATGAGAGGTGAAGACAAGCTGCCCCTAGTTAGGATGTCTATCTTTTGTATCTAGGTGCTTGTATGGCTCTTGAGTTGATATCTTTGTCACATTTGTTGAAGCACTAGATCCATTTGGTTCAAAGGAAGTTTTTTGAAATGATGGAACGTAAGGTTCTCCTTGATATGTCAGATATTCAATGGTGGCACACATCAGTTGCTTGAAAGGAAGAGGGATACTCTTTGCTTCATCTTCAGTGTTTGTATCATATGCATTTGTGTGGGAGCTACTAGGATGGACATTATTAGGAGAGGGATGGACCTTCTTCTTATGGTAACCCAACTAGTCCTATTTGTGGAACTTCAAAATTAAGCATGAAGAGGTTCTATTAGACCTTTGTCTTTTCCTAAGGGTCCCTTACCTTTGTATCCCATTTGTTTCATTATTTGATATCCTTTCCCGTAGTTATGTGGGAAGATTTTGACATGCTTCACTTTTTTATCTTATTCTTTATCTTTGTACAACCATGCAAGACTAGATTTCTCTTCATTCTCTTCTGAAAGAGACACACATACCTTTACCATTCAATTTCCCTCATGTATTTCTTGTTGGCCATTTGAAGGTGGGAAGGATGAGGATGGAATACCATAAGATCTAGGAGATGTAGGAAGAAAATTTAACTGGTATTCTCCCATGCTTGTGTTGTTGATCTTAAGTTTTTCCTCAAAGCTTTTCATTAGTGCATTTTGAGCCATTTTAGAAGTTTTTGATGCCTCCTTGTTGTGTGGAACCATACTGTCAGCTTGTTTCACAGAGTTACAAGAGTAGGCACTGTCAGTTGGAATGGACACTTCTACCCCATTATATGGAAATTTCACACATTGATGATAAGTGGAGGGGACTGCCTGCATGTCATGGATCCATGGTCTGCCTAGCAGTATGTTATATGCATGAGGTAGGTCAAGCACCTGATAGGTGACATTTCTTTCAATAGGTCCCACCTTGATAGGGAGCACCACTAGTCCTTTTGATGATCTCTCCTCCTAATCATATGCTTTGATAGTTATCTTCATTCGAGGATCAATGGTGTGTTGAGAAAATCCTAGTGCTGTGACTAGCTTGAGAGTACAGATATTCAAACCAGTGCCTCCATCTATCAAAACACACTTAGCCTGATGTTTGTGGATCAAGAACTCTACGTGCAGAGGTTGATTATGCAGGTGACTAAGGGCTTTGTCATCTTCTTTTGAGAAAGATAGATAATGAGAGGAATTCAAATGATTCACCGTGGTATCAAACCAACCAACATCAAGGTCTTTGGGAACATTAGTTTCCACAAGTGTAGTCTCAAGGATTTGCTTATGCGATGGTGACAATTTTAGAAATTCTAGGATAGAGATTTGGGTAGGAGTACGTTGTAACTGATCAACCAAATTGTAGTTTGCAGTAACTTGATTTGATGATGAGGGTTTTTATGTTGGTGCAATGGCTTGCTTAGGTGTATATGCCACCACCTTAAGAGTGACCTTAGATTAACCTCGAGTGACCACATTGGCAAAACCAATTTCTTTATCCTTAATAATGATGACATTGATGGACCTGTCAGAGGGTTTGAGCATGTGTATTACATTGTTAGTGTTAGTATAGGTATGATTCACCGTGGTTCCCAGGGATTTTGAGGATTATCCTTTCTCATAAGATGGCAAAGGTTTCTTGAAGGATTTATGGTCATCGTTTGACCCATGAGTGCCAACCGTGGTAGTCTTATTGTTGATCAGATCTTGTATCACATATTTTTGCTTCATACAATCGTTCATCAAATGTCCTATTTTCTTATGAAACTCAAAGTTGTGATTTTCATTCCACCATTTACATTTTACCTCAAGCTCCCATGGTTTTGAGTTAGGGATCGTGATGATCTTATTAGCAACCAATGTCTTTAACGCATCTTCCAAAGGCTCTCCAAGAGGAGTAAAATTTTTCTTGGGTCGTGGCATCAAAGGTGCCTTATCTTTCTAAGAGTCTTCAGTGTTCTTAGGAGCATTAGGAGTGACCAAATTATTCATTGCACCCTATATGCTATTAGTGAGGTTAAATACTAGCTCATTAGGTTTAAACTCAGGTGAGTCAACTACACCATTGTTAACCACATTATGATTCTTATTCCAGTATTTACTCTTGTCCTTGTTATTTTCAATGTTAGAAGATTTACCATCTTTTTTCAAGGTGAGATCTCCTTTTCTTACAATAACATCTTTGATCCTTATAGCATTGTCAACTAGGTCACTAAAAGAGGTGTGTTTTTGCATCTGGGCTACGTAATTCATCTCAAGAACCTGATTACTGATGAAGTTGTCAATCTTTTCTGGTTTAGGTATCTATCTAGGATATCTTGCAAATATCTTTCTCCATCTCTTGAGGAATTTAGCAAATGGTTCACCAGCATATTGCTTAGTGTTGCATAGATTTAGCATCACAACAGTGTGTAATATGTTGTATGGGTAGTGTTGGATGAACCTTTGTACAAGCTCATCGAATGTCTGAATACTTAGTGTGAGCTTTGTGAACCATTCCAAGGCTTAACCACAGAGGCTCCACGGGAATATTCTCATTAGATATGTCTTCTCATGCATAAATTCCATACTAAGAGCACATAATTCTCTTACATGATCTTGAGGATCACCTTCCCCATTGCATTTGTCATACTTAGGAATTTCAACCATTGGGGTAAGAGGTGGCATATGCAAGTTTTTAGCGAATGGGAAGGGACAGATAGACTCCAATGAGTACTTGCTAGGAGGTTGTTCCTTTGCTTTCTTGAGTTCCCTCAATTTGCATCTCATGTCTTATATTTTTTGGTTGAGAATAGTAATAGGTGACTCCTCTTCTTGTTGTATAAGTCCCTCAATGTCAAAATCAGGTGGAAGCTTAACATCTTTTGACACAAGATGCATGAAATAATTTTCTTTGTCCAATTGCATAAGAGTGTGCATCATCTTCTGAAAATGCTTATCTTGTTATCACTTCCTAATCTCTTCGAAAGTGGGCTCCTCTTTGGAGGAAGAAGCACTAGTGTTTTGACTCTGTTGGTCATGTTGGGACCCCAAATCATAACCTGACATGATTGATGTGTTGTGTGCAACCATGGTTGATGAGTCAAACAAGGGTATTATCTGTTGTGGAACCAAAGTGTCCTTTTGTGAGATCTCAAAATCTTTTTTGGGTTTTTGACAAGAAGGTGGGCCTTGAGCAAAGTCATCAATAGCTTTTCTCTTGGAATCAAGATCACCTTTTTGACTTCTCATTTGGACCATGTACGACAATATGTGACTAACATCTCTAGAGGATCAAGTTGTCAAGTCAATGTCAAAGCTTCAAAGGATTTATTTGATAGAAAAAGTGCTTGGTTGTTGAACTTGTGCAAGGTATCATGTGTTTGCGGTCTGAATACCTACTAGATGACACTTGTGACAAAGTTGATAAGTAACCAAGAATAAAGAGCCAATATGATTGACAGGTTTTTGAGAAGCTAAGACAAAGGACAATGGTGAATCTAATCACCTTATTTGAAAATTGGGAAAGATTGTGTTAAGGTATTATAGCTGTTGTTGCAAAAGTGTGATCAAATGACAAAGATCTCAAGATTGGACTGATTTCAACTTAGATCCCATATGAAAATATAGTGGTCCTCATACGAGTTTCTTCCCTCTAAGTACTCTATCATACGAAAAATGTAATGACATGAAATGACAAAATATTCTAGAACAATTTTCCACTTGTGCATGAAAGATTTTGGACAATGTTGTCTAATTTTTGAGGTAAAAATCTTAACGTTTAGTATTTTTTGTTGTCAAATTGTTCTTGTTTGTAGGACATGTCAAGTTTCAAGGTGTACAAACACATCAAGCACAAAGAGTGAAGAACCAAACACTTTCTACCCTATAGTCAAATTGGCTTAGTATCACAATCTTTGTCCACGCTTGATATTCCTTTGCCTCACACAAAGTGATATTGGCTCTTGTCAGGAATATGCACGTTGTGGGTTTTGGAAAGAGACTAAATGCTCAAATTAGATAAGCTCCCCCATGCCACATTCATGCTTTAAAACTTCCTTGGGAATACATATGTTCGGTGTAAAATCTCTGGGTGATTCGGGTAAGGTCCACTTGGATAAATCCTTGCACAAACATTATGATACTTTCGAAGGTAGATTGGGTAGCCTCTATCTAAAAGTGTCTAGTAAGTTCATCTATTCATGACTACCACTTGTAGTTTCACAAGATAAATTAAGGCATATAACCCTACAAGCACCCAAAATGTATAGTCTTGCATGCAATATTGAGACCTCTCAGCCCTACATAAGTCAAATGTATCTCCCTTGTAGTCTTGTAAACAAGATTAAGACCAAGAATGGCCCTACAAGCACCTGATCAAATGTAGTTCTTTCTTAGCAAGATTAAGGAAAAAAGGCCATATAAGTGAAGAAGCATTAGAGATAGAAAATAGCCATGTCTTCCCTCTCCTTGGATTGAATGAAGCTTTTGATTGTAGTGGGGTGGAAGTAGCCAGGTCTGCTTGTTTCCCACTTGGGTCGTTCCCAAAAGATTGCTCTCTTAGCAGGCCCTCTAAAGGTAAATGCAAGAAAATTAAATGGATAGCTAGTAGAGGTCAGTATTTCTGATTTTCCAAAAGGAAAAGAGAATACTCTCCTAATCCATAGTGTCTCCCAAACACATCAAGAACATGTTCATTTACCAAAATAAAAGTGTTACTTGCTCAAGTTCAATCAAATTTGTTTGGGTTTTTCATTCTCAAGAAGAGAAGAGTGTACTCCCCTAATGTTTAATCTTACCAAAACAAACAACACCCTAATTAAGCTAGGTGCCTAAGAAAACCACTAAGAAGACACACATTTTGTTTGGTTGATGTAATCTCAAGGAAACCTGCAAGCACAACCATTCATAGTCTCAATTCTCCTTTGGCAAGCATCCTACAAGCACAAACCATTAGTAGTCTTAGCAAGATAGTGGGCAAGTGTAGATTTCTCAAGCAAGTCTTCCTCAAAACATCCTACAAAAACTAGTTAGGCTACAAAACTAGATGGTAAAAAGACCATAGAAGACATGAAAAAGGTTAGAAAGCCAAAATCAGTTCAAGAGAAACCCTAAAAATGCTCACTATTTCCAAACGACAAATTATAGGATACAGACTGTCAGTAAAACTCGTATGACAATACATCAATTGTCATACAACAAAACAGAGTCTCACAAAACCTCATGTGACAAATCTAATAGTCTAAAATGACAAAAGACAACAAATGAAAGCTCACACGACAATATACCTATTTCCATATGATAAAGTACTATTATGAGATTTTTCATATGACAAAGGACAGACAACAGTACAACAAAAAGAGTAGTTTCATCAAATAAATGCATAAAATCATGAAAATGAGGCAAAACACAACTTTCCACCCCACGGTGGGTGCCAAAACTGTGTGTGGTAAAATGTGTGATCAATATCTGCAACCAAACACTTCAATAAACCATTATATTAAAGGGTTAGTGAAAATATAAGATTCAAAGCACTATCATAAAATCCCTAGAAATTGGCTTATTGCTTCCTAGTTGAAGCAAGTATGATTCTCATGGGTGTCCATCACATTTGGACATAGGGAAATCGGTGACTTGACTACTCCAAAATGGAAGATTCAATGCAAAGAAGATGAGAAAGATGCATAGACTTGCATACTTGACTCTCAAAACTTAGAAAATGAAAGATGTAGTGGGCTATCAAACTATGAATGATTTGAGAATAGAATGTAAATGCAAGCTACTAAAGTAAGAACAATGCATCTACTATTAAACTATGAAAAGAAACTAAAAATTTCATTAAGCTAAGAAATGAAGCTAACAATGCAAGAATGCAAGAGACTATTATGAAAGCAAAGAACTATGAATTCACTAATGAGCTCTAGAATGAAAATATCATTATAAATCTACTCCAATTCTTCTTGTTATGAAAGAGCAAGGGGATCTATTCCTTTTATAAGAGATTCCAAGAAACGAGTGATTGAGATTAAGAGGAAAAAGAGATTGATCAATGGTTTAGATTCAATTCCTCTCAATCCATGTGAGATGATAAAGTGATTTTGCTTGGTCAAATTTGTGGAGAATAAGACAAAAATGGTATTTTCTCCCTTTTATTTGTTTTAGTTTGATTTTTGAGTGCACACCCATGTGTGAATGGGTTCACTTTTTGAACTTAGGAATTTTTTATTTATCCCAATGTTTTATGATTTTTGGGTTCAGGCTTTGATGTTTGATGATTTGATTCAACAAGTTAGGATTACAATTATATAAGCAAGTTTGATTAAATACTCAATAATTTAGAGTCTAGCAATAATGTCTTAGATTTAGGATTTATTAAGACCAAATATTTGAGAAAAGGGGGGATATGGGTTTGCTAGACCATTTTAGGTGATTACAATTACAATTAAGTATCAATTTTTTTTCCAAGGATGGATTTTTTGAGCGGGGATACGTATTTCACCAAGATAGAATTGAAGAGTGGATATCATCAGATTAGATCAAAGAACGTGATGAATGGACAACTGCATTTAAGACAAATGAAGGATTCTATGAGTGGTTGGTAATGTCTTTTGGATTATCTAATTCACCTAGTACTTTCATGTGGCTAATGAATGAAGTCTTGAAGAGATTCTTGGGTAAGTTTTTTATTGTGTATATGGATGATATCTTAATTTTTAGTAAGAGCCAAGATGAACATTTGATGCATGTTAAATAAGTAATGCAGAGGTTAAGGGAAGAGAAGTTGCTTATAAACATTAAGAAGTGTACTTTCATGAAGGAGGAGTTAGTATACTTGGGATTTGTAATATATACTGAAAGATCAAAGATAGATCCTGAGAAGTGAAAGTCATTGTTGAGTGGCCTACACCGGGGAAGGTTGGAGAGGTAAGATAAATTCATGGGTTGGCTAGTTTCTATCGAAAGTTCATCATGAACTTTAGTTCAATCTCTGGAGCGATGACTGAAACCATGAGAGGAGATAGGAAGGAGTTCAAATGAACACATGGAGAACAAAGGATTTTCGCATTGTTGAAGAAGAAGGCAAGAGAAAATCTAGTGTTAGATTTACTTGATTTTAGTAAGGTATTTCAAGTATATTGTGATGTTAGTGGAAATGTAATTGGAGTTGTCTTGACTCAAGAAGGAAGACATGTTGCTTATTTCAGTGAGAAGTTTAATGATGCTAAGAGAAGGTATTCAGTGTATGATTAGGAGTTATATGCTATAATCCAATCTTTGAAGAAGTGGAGACATTATTTATTACCTAGGGAGTTTGTATTGTATACTAATCATCAAGCATTGAAGTATTTGAGAATCCAAGGTAAGATGAATTAGAGACATATGAGATGGGTTGAATTTATGTAGAGCTATACATTTGTGTTGAAACATAAGAGTGGTGTATCAAATAAATTTTTTGATGCTTTGAGTAGGAGGACTTTGTTGACTGAGATGAAAACTGCAGTATTGGGATTTGATGAATTGAAGCTCTTGTATGAGGAAGATTGAGATTTCAGGGAACCTTGGAAGGCTTGTAAGGAACGTATTGTTTTTGACATAAGTAAGTGGTTGGATTATTTCATTTAGGATGACATGTTATTTAGAGGTAGTCAATTATGTATATCAAGGAGTTCCATGAGAGATAATCTTATTAAGGACAAACATAGTGGAGGTTTAGCATGACATTTTGGCATTGACAATACATTAGTTTGGTAAGTGAGAATTACTTTTGGCCACAAGTTTTCAAGTATGTGAGGAATTTTGTATAGAGTTGTAAGGTATGTCAAGTTGCAAAAGGTAGTAGTCAGAATGTGGGGTTGTATACACCTTTGGAAATATCGGTCAGACCTTGGGAGGAGATTAGTATGAATTTTGTACTTGGTTTTCCTGGAACATAGAGAGGCTATGATTCAATATTTGTGGTTGTAGACAAATTTTCTAAGATGACACATTTCATTCCTTATAGGAAGACTACATATGCAGTACATGTAGCTGATTTATTTTTTAGGGAGATTGTGAGATTACATGGATTACCTAAGAGCATTGTTTCAGACATGGATAGTAGGTTTGTTGGTTATTTTTGGACACTTTGGAAGAAGATGAAAGATGATTTGAAGTTTAGTTCTACTTTTCATCCACAAACTGATTGACAGACAAAGGTTGTGAATAGGAGTTTAGGGAACTTGTTGATGTGTTTATTTGGAGATAAGCCAGTAAATTGGGATTTAGTTTTGCCTCAAGAAGAGTTTGCTTATAATAATTCAGTAAATAGGAGCACAGGGAAGACACCATTTGAAGTGTTTACTGGGTATAATCCTAAGGGAGTAGCATAATTAAGGGATATCAGTCATGATGTTAAGAAGAGTGTTGAAGGAGATGAATTTTTTAAGGTTATGAGTACATTGCATGAAGGAGTGAGACATTATTTGGAGGAAATGAATCAAGATTACAAGAGGAGAGCAGACTTGAAGAGAAGACACAAAGAATTTCAAGTAGGAGATGAAGTTATGGTATATTTGTAGAAGGGTAGATTTCCTATTGGTACTTACAACAATTTTAGGATGAAGAAGTTTGGTCCTTGTAAGATCTTGAGGAAATTTGATTCAAGGAATGTATATGAAGTGGAATTACCAGAGGACATAGATATATCACAAGTATTCAATGTTGTAGATTTGTATGTGTATCATCAATCAGATTGCAGTAACAGTGAAGGTTAGATGTTGGGAAATAGTATCCTAAGAAGCAGATGGTTTATATAGAGAAAATTTTAGACAACAGAGTTGGTTGAAGTACAAGAGGTAAGCAGTATATGGAAAATCTTGTCAAATGGAATGATAGACTAGTGGAGGATTCTTCAAGGATTTCTCAGGCTGAGGTTGACCACTTTGGTTTTCCTTTGGCCTCAGCAAGTGAGAGGATCACTTTTTAAATAAGTGTGTGATGTAGGAGCATCTTGGGATCTTAGCAATCTTGCATCAAACAAAAATATTTGTTTTCTTGTTGATCAGTCTGGTGTTTCTATTAAAGGTCCATCTGTGGTTGTTCTTTTGTGTTGCGGTTGCTACCATGTGGTTTTGGATTCATGTTGGACCTTATCCTATGATCATGCATCATTTGGATTCATCATGCATGATATTTTTTATATTCTTTGCTTGACTGTCATGTTCTTCATTTTCTCGGTTAGTCGTGTTTTTTTTTCATTTTTTGATCTTCTGGTGGGAATTTCCATACGTGATCATGCCATATCATTGTTAAATTTGAGGCCAAATTTATTGTATGGTCACATCTCTTATTTCTTACATTGGAGATTGAACTTAATGATTTGGGTCCCGACCTATTTGTTGTAACACGTTTTCTCAATTATTGGGAAAAGTGATCTTTTCTAGGCCAACCTAGTGTTGTGATTTTTTTATAAGTTTATGGACTTGTTCCTAAGGGGAGGTGATCTTCATAAGATTATTTGGATTTAGTTTGGCCAGGGTTCGTATGGATTTTATGACCATAAGCATGCCTATGTTCTTGGCATGTGAGACTACATGTTGCAGATCTGTTATAAATGATTTTCAGATAATAATAGATGAATGATCTCTCATTTCTATCTATTTTGGCTTGTTCTTTCTATTGTGTTGTATTGGGTGCACAGATTGGACTGGTCTCCTTAAGGTTTCTCCATCCTTGAATGCATCAACAACCTACATCTAAAACTCCATGGTATGTAAGGATTAATCATTTTGAAGATGTCATTATTAGTGATAGGAAAAGAGGTTTTCAAACTAGATTAAGAATTTCTAGGGAAGAAATATGTTTGTTATCTGAATTTGAGCCTAAAGATATAAAAGAAGCATGTAATAATGAGAGTTAGATGAATTAAAAGAGAGAATAATTTGATCAGATTGAAAAGAACAAGACCTGGATTCTTGTTCCTAGACCTATTGACAACAATGTGATCGGTACTAAATGGGTATTCAGAAACAAGTTGAATGAAGATGGTAAATTGGTTCAGAACAAAGAAATATTGGTATACAAAGGATATTCATAGATGGAAGGTATTGAATTTACATAGAAATTTTCTCTTGTAGCTAGACTTGAAGCTGTTAGATTACTTATTGCATATGCAGCTTACATAAAATTTAAAGTTTATCAAATGGATGTCAAGTTTTCATTCTTAAATGGTGAACTAGAGGAAGATGTTTATATTGAGAATCCTGATGGTTTTACTCTAGCCAAGGAAGGAAATATGGTTTATATATTGCAAAAAAAATTGTATGGATTAAAGTAAGCTCCTAGAGTCTGGTATGCTAGATTGGACAAGTATTTGACAAAGATTGGTTTCAGAAAGGGTACTGCAGATAGTAACTTATATTTCATAATAATATCTTGATTGCTAGAGTATTTATTGATGATATTATATTTGGTGGTAATGATGAGTTGAGTAGAGGTTTTGCTGATGAAATGCAAAAATAATTTGAGATGTCTATGATAGGTGAGATGAAATTCTTTCTTGGATTGCAAATTACATGGTTGGATAAAGGAATTTTTATCACACAGTCCAAGTATGTCAAAGAATTGTTGAAGAAATTTGGTATGGAAGATTCAAAATTGGTAGGAACTCCTATGGTTACTTATTGCATGTTAACTAAGGATGATGATTCCTCTTGTGCTAATAAGACATTATACATATATATGATTTGAGGATCACAACATATAACTCATTCTAGACCAAACATATCAAATGTTGTTGGAATTGTTGCAAGGTTTCAAGCTAAACCGAAGGAATCACATATGGTTGTTGTCAAGAGAATTATCAGATACTTGAAAGGTACAGTTGACTATGGATTATAGTATGAAAAAGATGATGACTTTACTCTATGTGTATACATTGAAGCTAATTGGGTAGGTAATTTGGATGATATGAAAAGTAGTAGTGGAGGTGCATTGTTTTTGGGTTAAGAGACTAGTTTCTTGGACTAGTAGATGATTGTATCTATCAATCTATTGTTGAGGTTGAGTATGTTGTTGCTTCAATAAACTGTAATCAAGTTGTTTGGATGAAGCAAATGTTGAAGGATACAAGGATAAGCATTGATGAACCTATTTTTATTTAATGTGATAACTCTAGTTTTATAAATATCTCAAAGAATCATGTGTCACATTAAAAAACAAAGCATATTTCTATTAAGTAAAATGTTTTGAGGGATAAAGTGTTGGAGATTTGCTTCTGTGCAAATAATTGATTGTATGTTTGTCATTGATGACAACATATAATATACAACAGTGTTCTATATGCAATTATCAGTACAGATGTTCTGGAGCTATGCATGTTCATTTCCATGGTTTATACATGTTCCAGATGCTATGTGCATTCACGCTGAGTCAGATATGAAGTTTCAATTGAGTTATGTTTATCAGTTATGATAGTTACAGAGATTGAAGACTATCTGTAAAGAGCTGACGTAATTACATTATTTCTTGAGTTGTGCCTATCTTTGGGATATGCGTGTTTTTATTCATGTTTAGTTATGAGTTAAAGATAATTATCTAAAGGCGCCAAACATGTTCTATCAGAATCGTGAAGTTGGAGTTAATTTGGTGGAGCCGACTTTGTGAAGTGTCACGTCTATTCAGTATGAGTTACGTATTTCTAATCAGGTTGCATGGTTGATGTTGCCGACTAAAGAAGTATTGAAGGGACTCCTAGAGCTGACGAAGATCATAGCCTTTGGAGAAGATACTTATAGTAGTTCATTTTAAGAATGCCAAGTGTGAATGAGAAGAATAAAGATAGAAGAAGTGCAGGACAAAATGTTTGTTGTTTTGGGACAGTAGAGACATTTCATTCATCAAGAAAATATCTGTGTGAAGAAGAAGAGGAAGTATACAACACACTGGAACTAATCAAGACAACAGGTCTACTTAAACAATTCATCTATCAGATATAGTGTATATTTGTTCTACTGAAGTTTGTAGCCTTCATCATTTTAGCAGTGCACTTTTGGACAGTGAGTCCTCACCCCTAACAGGGTTACTTGTAAAAGACTCCTAAAAGGGTCTGACCTTTAACAAGGTCTCTATACTTATTGCATTGTAAATAACAACTCCTAATAGGGTTGCAAGATCTCTTAACAGGGATAATTATACTCAAGTATAGTTCTTTGTGGGTGCTAATTCCCACCGGGGTTTTTACCTATTTGGTTTCCCTGTAACCAAAATTGTTGTGTTCTTTATTGTGTTATTTGAATGAGAATTTACTTTATGTTATTTGTATCTAAGCAAAGAAAAGAATTAAAGTAGTTGATAACTGGTTCACCCTCCCCCTCTCAGTTATCCTTTGGGACTATTCTAACAATTGGTATCAGAGTCAAGTGCCTTGGAGAGAAAGCCTAATAGCTTAAGGTAGATCAGATGGCATACTTCAGGAAACAGAGTCCTAAGTTTGATGGAGAAAACTATCTTGACTGGAAAAACAAGATGATAACACATCTTCAGTGTGTTGTATTTGAGATCTATGATATTTCCACTCAAGAAATTGAAGTTCCCACCTTGAAAGACCTTGTAGAAGAAGACTCTACAGTCAAACAAAAGGAAGTATTCAATAATAATGCAATCGCTAATGAAGCCCTAATCATTACACTATCTGACAGTGAATTTTTTGAGATCAAGCAGACAGATAAAACATACTCTATTTGGAAATACTTAGAAGATATGTTTGAAGGAGACATCCAAGAAAAGAATGCACACAGAAAGACATGGAAGAAAAGGTACAACAACTTGGAGATGCTACCTGAAGAAAACATTAGAGCCTACAATCAAAGAATTAATGAAGCAGTTTCAGGTATCAGGATCAATGGTGGAGAAATTTTAGAGGAAGATATAATGGACAAACTAATGACCACACTAACAGAAGACTATGAGAGCAAGATCAATATCTTAGATGAGACTATGCAACTTTCAAAAGAATTCAAGAGAGAGACTTTGATAGGGAAATTATTTGCATTTGAGATATTAATATTGAAGATTGAACCCAAAAGTGAGACAGCTTTCAAAGCCTCAATCCACAACAAGAAATACATAAGCAGTTATAGTAATAATGAAGAAGTGGATACATAACTAGAAGAAATCATTGCTATGATTGCCAAGAAAGAAAGGAAAGTTAAAGGGAAATATGAAGGATAGCTACCATTCAAATGTTTTTCATGCAACAAAGTTGGTCACTTTCCATCCAAGTGTCCTACAAGAGTCAAGAAGTTCAGATCAAATTACAAGCCCAAGTACACTAAGGAATGTTATCATACTGAAGATGGCGTAACTGATGATGATTCAAGAGAAGATGAAATTGGTTTTGTTTCCATTAAATACATTAAAAAAATGATTGAATAAATGGACAAAGAAGATGAAGAATAATAAAAAGAGTTAGCATTAGTTTCAAAAGATGACGTCAGAACTGACTGGATCATTGACAACGGATGTTCACACCACATGACAGGAGACAAAGACAGATTTGTACATTTGGAAAAATACAAAGGTGGCATGGTTATATTTGGAGATAACACTCCCAAACCTATCATAGGTAGAGGTTCTATCACCTTAAATGGAAAGAATAAAATAGATGATGTTCTTTATGTTGATGGTTTACACCATAACTTACTAAGTGTTGGACAGTTCCTTGATAAAGGATATCAGTTGGAATTCAAAAACAACTAGTGCATCATTAATAACAAAGAAGGAGACATGATTGGATTAGGCTCAAAGACCAAAGGTAGAGTTTTTCAGCTCAATTCATAAGTAAGTTGTTTTGTTGCAAAAGTAGATGATAGTTGGCTATGGCACAAGAGACTTTGTCATATCAATTTTGACAACATTGTCAAGATAAGTAATGTAAAGGTAGTAAGAGACCTTCCAAGTATTACAAGGCCAATTGAAACCATGTGTAGGGGATGTGTGATGGGGAATCATGTGAGGACCTCATTCAGGAGAAAACAAGACTCTACAAAAAACAAATTAGATCTGATACATATAGACCTATGTGGACCTACTCAAACAAGATCTTACTACGGAGAATGGTATTTCATTTTGTTTGTTGATGATTTATCAAGGATGATGTGGGTTGCATTATTAAAAGACAAATCTAAAGCTTTTGATAAGTTCAAAGCGTTCAAAGCTAAATTTGAGAATGAATCTGGACTAAAGATAAAATGTTTGAGATCTGATAGAGGGGGAGAATTCACCTCTGGCCAGTTTTATGATTACTGTGAAGAGCATGGAATCAAGAGATAATTAAGTGCACCTAGAACCCCTCAAAAGAATGGGATTGTGGAAAGAAGGAATAGAATAATACTTGACACAACATGCACTATCATGATTGAAGGAAAGGTTTCTCATACTAATTGGAGAGATGCGGTCAATATAGCAGTCTATACTATCAACAGAATACAATTAAGGCTAGGCGCAGACAAGACACCCTATGAACTTTGGTTTGGTAATGTAGCTACTATAAAATACTTTAGAATCTTTGGAAGCAAGTGCTACATCAAGAGAGATGATAGCATTAGCAAGTTTGATGCTATAAGTGACGAAGGTATTTTTCTTGGTTACTCTACTAAAAGCAAAGCCTATAGATGTTTTAATCTAAGGTTAAAGAAGATCATTGAAAGTACTTATGTGAAGATTGATGAGAATTTTATGATTCAAGAAAGATATTATGACTATGCTCCCATGATTGAAGATGAGCCCAGACCCATCAATAAGGACACAATTATTGAAGAAATGTTTGATTGTATTGATGTTTCATGTAATAATCCTGAACCAAGTGAAGAAGAATCACATATTACAGATGAAAGTATCACTCCTAAGAATTCAAGATACACATCCAAATACCACTCTAAGGAAGATATCATTGGAGAACAGAGTGCAAAATTCTTGACAAGATCTGGAGAAAAAATTTCAACCGTTGATGAAGAGGTATGCTTACTTTCACATATTGAACCCTTAAGTGTTGAAGATGTGTGCAAAGATTCGAATTGGCAAAGTGCCATGCAAGAATAATTAGATCAAATAATCAAGCATGAAACATGGGAGCTGGTCCCTAGACCTCATGACAAGAACGTGATTGGAACAAAATGGATATTCAGGAAGAAAATGAATGAAGAAGGCACAGTGGTAAGGAATAAAGCAAGATTAGTATGTAAAGGATATGCGTAGAGAGAAGGAATAGACTACACTGATACATTTGTCCCTGTGAGTAGACTTGAAGCTATCAAGTTGTTTTTGGCCTATGCAACATTCAAGAACTTTAAGGTATACCAAATGGATGTCAAGTCAACTTTTTTGAATGGTGACTTGAAGGAAGAAGTCTACATAGAGTAGCCTGAAGGATTCAAACTTCCAGATAAAATAGACATGGTATGCAGATTAAAGAAAGCACTTTATGGAATTAAACAGGCCCCAAGAGTGTGGTATGAGAGACTTGATGGTTACTTAACAAAGATAGGATTCAGAAAAGGAGTAGCAGATTGTAATTTATTCATAAGAGAGATAGATGAAGGACTACTACTCGTTGCTATTTTTGTTGATGACATTATCATTGGAGGTAATGACAAAATTAGTGCAGAATTTGCCAAAGAAATGAAAAGTGAATTTGAAATGAGCATGATTGGACCTATCAAATATTTTCAAGGATTGAATGTAAAACAAATAGACAAATACATATTCATAAATCAGTCTAAGTATGTGAAGGAGATATTGAAGACTTTCAAGATGGAATATTGCAAACCAGTAAGCACCCCCATGATAACATGAAGAAAGATTTCTAAAGATGATGATTCCACAGCAGTTGACAAGACCCTATACAAGTCTATGATCAAAAAACTCATATAGCTTACCCAATCTAGACCTGATATTTCTAATTTAGTTGGCATTGTTGGAATATTTGCAGCTAAACCCAAGCAAAATCACCTAATGGAAATAAAAAGAATATTCAAATACTTAAAAGGGACTGTTGACTATGGTTTATGGTATCCTAACTCAGAGAATATACAACTTCATGTGTACACAAATGCAGATTGCGTAGGTTGTGTTGATGACAGAAAGAGTACATCAGGAGGAGCAGTATTTCTTAGAGACAGATTGGTCACTTGGACAAGTAAAAAGCAAAATTGTATCTCTCAGTCAACAGCAGAAGCTAAGTATGTTGCAGCAGCATTGAATTGTTCAACAATGGTTTGGATCAAATAGATGATTAAAGACTTTGGTATTCAGATTGATTATCCTATTGTTATTCACGGTGACAACACTAGTACTATCAATATGTCAAAGAACCCTATGATGCATGCAAATACAAAACACATTGAGATCAAATACCATTTTCTAAGAGCAAAAGTTGCAGACAGAGAAGTAAATTTGGATTATGTGAGCACTAAAGAACAATTAGCAGATATTGTTACAAAGCCATTATCAAAAGATACTTTTGAGTATCTCAGGGAGAAGTTGGGAGTAATTCCCTTTCCTGAGTCTGATTAGAACTTGCAGCAAGAACATCAGTCCTTGGTGACTGATGAATGGTTGACTACTCTACTTCTGGAGTAGTACCTATGCTTAATGGTGGCTAAAACCCTTTGTATGTCATGCCCAAAACTAGGGAAAACACACACACAATTTTTTTTTTTTAAAGGACATAAAACAACATAAAAAATGATGACACAATAATACTGAGAGCACTAAGGGAAGGTGACAACATGGTGAAGTTTCTTCTCAAGCTAAAAGGTCTAGTCATAGATTGAGTCAGGGTTATCGATAAAGGTGATTGCAGAGTCGGTAATCCAACTTGAGAGATCATAAGAGAATCTATAGTTTAGTACTGTAAGGACACAAGGGTATAATGACCCCATTAATGGTTGACCTAGAAATCAAATTTATTAATCCTATTTATTATGCCCTGCATCCTTGTCCCTAAATTTTGTGTGCAAAATGTTGGGTCCCCCTTTTTTGTTTTGCTTTTGTCTCTTGCCTTATTTTCTTTGCCTTTGTTTCTTTTGTTTCTTTCTCGAAGTTTTTCTTTCCTGTGGTGCTGGTTTTGTTTTGTGTTTTGGCCTTCATGTCTCTAGGCCTGGTCCTGGAGTTGGTCGTTTCTTTCCCAGGAGCCGGATCCTGGACTCCAGGATTCTTTTCCACGATGTCTTCTTTTCATAAGAGGGTATGGTCACATGGAATCCCAGGGCCCAGAGTCCAGAAGTCTGCCTATTTCAAAGTTTGCGGAGAGAGGGTAACTTGATTTTCACCTTGAGTATAAATGGAAATTACATGTCACTTTCACAGTTATCGCGATTAAAAACACTTAGAGTTTTTAGAGAGATTCCTTGGCAATTTGAAGTGTGATTAAGTGTGAATTACTCTAAGCTTAGTGGATAATTATGAGTTAATTTTTAGTGTTGATTGGTGATCATTCAAAGGTGGAAGTTGTTGCAGAGTGGTCCTAAGTGCCTTTATTTCTTTGCCTTTCCTCAGGTTTCCAGGTAGGTTCTCTGGTTCCACTTTGTCTGTTCTAGTTTTGCTTCATTTTGGTTTGTGTTCTCACCTTTCGTGTCTTTTGTTTTGGTTCGCCAACCGTTGGTGGGTTGGCTCTGCCAGAGGGTTGTCCACCCTCTACATAGTTGTAGATTAGTGTATAGGTTGTATTTTTTTGTCTTAGGGTTAGTTGTGTAGGTGCTAAGCATGTTTTATAAAGGGCTTGTGTGTACATTTTGTAAATATTGTATCTTTGTGTATATATGTCTCAGCCTTTGGCCCTCTACTATTTTTTTTGTTGTGCATATCCTTTAGCCCCACTATACTTAGTTTTATATTCTATATGTATCTGTCTGGTCTCACATTGAGCTCATCATACTTCATCTATATTTTGTCCAAGTTTGCAAGCTCGTTCTAGATGGAATACCGCCTGATTGAAGCTCGGCTCTCGGCTGGTTTCAACAGGCAATTTTCTCTCTCCTCCATCAATCAGCCTTTATGTTTCATTTATGTCCCACATGTGCATTCAAGACTGTCCAAGTGGCCTCCTCTTTTTGCATCTTCAGATAGTTGGCACTGTTGTCGCCATAACTCCCCATTTATTACATAGCCATGTGATGCCCATGTGGGCCTGACAACCCACTTTTTGCTCACATCTTCCGATGGTTAGTTTTCTGGACCCTGGGTCCTTTATCTTCATCCAACCCACATCTTACTTTCGTTAAGTGTGCTAAAACCCCCAGGCCCGATTGGTGCTCAATTTCCTAAGTCTGCATTATATATATATACCTTTTTGGGATTTTTGACCTGAACTAACTTTTTAGGCAAAGGACGTTCCTCAGTGGTAAGATCTTCAGATCCTAGAGTATTATTTATTTATGAATTCTAATGGTCACCTTGCCTTACAAGTTTTTAAAACAATGTACCTTCACTATGTCAGAGGCTTCCGCATCTTCACCACCCGGGAGTCCAGAGCTCCCCTCCAAGGCGGTCACCAGGGCAGCCGTCAGGTCCAAAATTGAGAGGGCCTTAGAGAAACTGCCCCTCAGCATGAAATATCTGAAGGACAATGTTGTTGTGGGATCAAAGATTGAATCCCAAGTCTAGTTGATCACCGACACCAGTGTCGGAATGTGGGCAGAGATGCAGGCCCTGGTTAAGATAATGTTTATTCAACGACAGTCCAGGGATCCATTGGCGATCAGCGTTGGGGATTTTGGGATCCTGAAGGCCGCTTATTTCCCATGCTCAATGTAGGCCCCAGAGCTTATTCTCACCCTTGTGGCACATTACAACTCCTCTTTCTGGGTTGTCATGCTTGTCGCCTAGGTCCCGACCAGATATCCCACCCCCATGGTGTCTCTTGATGCCAAAACTTTTCAGGCAAGTTTGGGAATTCCCCAGTTTGATGACCTAGTTGTCGTTACCAGATCTCATGCTTTGAGGCAATTTCAGTAGTTGGAGGTCATGGCCCGACAATATTTAAACAACCATTGGCTCAAGACCCCAAAGAAGGACCCCAAAAGACTAAAATTAGGGATCCCTTGATCTTAGTTCAAAGAAAGTATCCAAATGGGAATTATAGCACTATGCAAAATATTCGGGCAACCCCATGCCCGAGAGTTCTCAGGGTGGATGTACTACTTTTTGCTTGGCATCTTCACCGGTGAGTAATACTTTGATTAGGCCACCATCATTTCTAATCATGTCGACTCTCAGTTCCTTCAGGTGGCCCAGACCCACAAATTCTATATGACGTCTTATGTTCTCTGGGCCTTAGCACAATAATGACCTATCACTAATGGGCTACTCACACCAGGTGTACTTGGGATCGGTCCAGGTCAAAAGGCTCCCTAGGATTATTTCCAACAAATTCAATGGGAGGCTAGTTTCCCCAGCTTCTGTTGGGTCAACGACGCCTTCGTCTATTACAATCTGCTCATGCCTACCTGGGATTTCAGGTGCCACCTCTCCAAGGAGGCAATGGATCTAGTCATAAGTTATGGCTATTACTACATCCAATTCCAGCAACATACCTACATTCAGATAATTAGCTTCTTCGGGAAACCTTACTTGTTGCCCAAACATTGTGGGAACAAAATAATCCTCTTAGAATATTGTAGACAAATGCTAGAGTTGCACGCCTTATACACTGTAAAGAAGGTGGTGAATGTTCCATTCCCAATCACTTGTGGGAATTATGCATGTAGTCTAGCCATAGCCAAGGAGGCAGACATCGAACTCAAGAGCCTAAACTTGGCAGAATTTTATCTAGCATGGAAGAACTTTGATCCGCTTGGAAAAATTGCAACGGTGCTTCCCTGGGCATCAGAGCCCCACCAATTTCACATGGAGGACTTTTGGGAAGATTTCCAGGATGATGTTGAAGTTCAGAGTCGGCATTTCATCTGGATGACCATGGGGATGATGGAAAGGTTGAAGCTCCAGAAATTTCCATATGACTTCTCAAACACCGGGCCCACAATAGATCCCCAGTACAAGGCAAGGGGAGTTGATAAGATGGCCCTCCCACCGGTAGATTGGAATGCCTAGGAGGGGCCTACCATTGAAGACATCACTCACAACATAGTTAAGCATAGCCATGAATACTTTAAGAGGGTATGCCCCGAGAGCACCCATAGAGTTGGCCCGACAGTACAGAAGCTGACTTCTAGGGCCAGAACCTCTTCATAGGGAGAGGATAAAGGAAAGAGAATAATGGGAACTCCAACCCTGCATGAGACCCCCACACAAGAGAAACTAAAGCAGATGTTGGCGGCCTCCTAGCAGATGAAGGATAAATTGATCACATGGTTGGCAACTCTGGTGCTCATGACCGGACCTATCCGTCCTCCCTCTTCCCCTTCACTAGCAGCATTGATGGTCAGAGCAATAGGAATGGGGGTGGAAGAGGAGAAAGTAGCCCTAAGGGATGCGGGGCCTCCTTTAGTTACTAGGTGAAGGAAAAGGCTCAATCCAAAGCCAAGGACAGAACTAGAGCTTGGGATGTCACATATCCCAGAAGTAAAAATCATTTCTTCTGACTCCCCAGAGCTGGAGAAAGAACCAGAACATGTCCACATCCCAAAAAATCCTATCCCCCATGAAGAATTTGATGATATATTTAGAACTGATGAGTTTGGGAATTTGCAGGGAGACCTCGTAAGGTCAGCGGGAGAAATTGCCGCATAGGAGGAAGCTCCAGAGCAGGAACCTGCTTAGGAACATGAAGCACAAATGGAAGAAGAAAAGGGGCTAGAATAGGTGAATACCTCTAGAGTCCTAGAAATACAGGTTATGGGAGTTTCAGGCCAACAGATGCAAAATGAACAAATGGCATCGATTAGGGAAATAAGACCCACGAGAACAATTGTGACCCCAACCGTTGTGTTCCAGACACCACTCCCAAAGGTAACATTTGGGGAGGTAATCACTGTGACCCAAACATTGAATCTTGGCCCGTTGCCTCCCCCACTTCCAGAAGATGTACCAATAGAAGAGAACATCCCAACAAAAGAGGTTGATGAAGAGCAGTGCCAAGATGAAGAAAAGAACCCCGGGGCAACCAATGAGGATCCAAATATTTCCAAGGATATAGATAGCAGGGAAAAAGATGTAGGTATCACTAGAGAAAACATCACCGGTGAGTCAAAAGATATCGGGAAGGAGCTAGAAGAAGCTCATACTGTTGAAAGGGCACAATAAGATCCCGGGGAGAAATCACATGAGAAAACTTTGGCTGCAAAGCCACCCCTACTGCCACAGTGGTTGGTGGAATCTCAAAAGAGAAAGGCCCCAACAACACCCAAAGCCCATCTTTCTTTGGCAGAGATGATGGCTCAGGAACAAAACCTGCCAAAGGCTAAGAAAGCCCGGATAGTCCACACTCTTTGGACCGAGCTGGGCGGAGAAATAGTCACAGTAATCGCAACACCTTCCCCAAATGTAGATGAGGCAATGGCTAAAGCCAGAGCTTACGATGTCACAGAGGTGTCATTGGGGAAGAGAGGAAAATAGGGTGAATTAGACCTATTGAAAGAAGCAGCCAAGGCAGTGGAGGCTCGCTTCAAGAAAGAGGCCCAAAAGTTCAAGGCAGAGAAGGAGAAAAATGCAAATCTCGTGGGACTGCTAACTAAGCTGGCCCAGCCCATTAGCATTATTCCCTCGGGGGCCTTTACATCAGATGCACTACTTCCTCAAAGTGATATAGACTCATTACGGGCGATGAAGAGAAAGGCCCAAGCGTTTGATGAATGGTTTTCCTTATAGTTGGGAAATGTCTGACGTTTCCTGGTGTCTACACTCCTAGATCTATATGCAGCCTACCATGTCCTACACCAACCCGAAATGACCATCACCATATGGGAGGGAGATGTCAAGAATTATGAGGCATGGAAATTTGAGTTAGAAGAACTCACCGACATCGAAGAGGAGATTGTCTTCGAGTCCAGAATTTTGGGAGAAGAATCATTTGATTTTGTAAGGACCTAGCACTCCAGACTTGACCTCACATTGGAGGTAATCAATCAACTAGTGGAGATCCTGCATGATAAGGTCAATATAGTCCAATATTCTTTCAATCTATACAAGTCTTTTGTTTTGAAGGTCTTTGGAGCTGATCTGTTTAGCACCGACACATGCATGCTGGAGGAATATGTTTTGGGGATGTTTGATGAATTAATGGAATCAAGGTATCAATCCCTGGAGGGGATAGATGGATAAAAAATTATGTGAATAACTTGCATGGTGCTCAAAGGTCACGATGCAGCAAAGATGGCCGAAGAATTTAAGGAAAATGTTCCAGACCTGGGAGAGCAGATTAAGGTGGCCAAGTACCGGCAGGCTGGCCTTAGAGACATCGATGAAGATGGGATTTCCCATCTCCTCCAGACCTTCAATGATAGCAAACAACAATAGAGATTCTCTGGGAGTTGGAGAAAACTTTCAGGGAAAATGTTTTGTATTCTTTATTCCTTCGGAACACAAGTTCCCGGATCCCATAATTCTGGATCCTACATTTTGTATTCTTTAAGTGACCTGTGTCCCAGTCCCCAAGGCTGACCAGTCACTTTCAAGGTAGTTAATAAAGGTTGTTAGAAGGTAGATAACTACATCAAGGCATGTTATCTTGATGGGAGGTTTTTGACAGATGGTCTTCCCAAGGCGCCACTTCAGAGATATAGCTGGCACATCGAAGATAGGGTGCCACTTTTCCCATTTATGAGGCATGTAGCCTCGATCCTTGGGGGATCAAATTTATTCTCTCTCCTTCTCAGCTCTCATCTCTAGGCTGATTCTTCCACTCTAGCTTTCTTGTCTTATTCTTCTGACATGTCAGGCCTCTTTCGTCTTGAGGTCTTTTGTAGAGTGGTGCAGGTAGTACCAGCTACCAGATAATGTATTTTATTGTAAAGTGTAAAATAAGTTAGGGTTAGGGTTAGATCGAAATATGTGTATAAATAATTAGTCTGACCTCATTCCAAGGGTCAGCAAAATTAATGATTTTGTGGTCCATAGTTAATAGTAGTTTGGTTTCCTCAGTTCTTAGTTGCAGAGCTCAATGCTCCATAGTTTCTAAGCTTTCAATAGTTAGATGCTCCCTTAGAGCCACCATTGTACCACACACTAGTGCTTTCTAGAAGAGACGTTAATGAAGAAGGAAGAATTCTCTCAATGATGTTGTCTTTTGGCTTAACGGTATTTTTGTGCTTTGTGTTCTTCATGTCCTTTGCTCTAACACTTAAAAGTAGATTAACAACCTCCTTTCTTTTGCTACTGATGAAATATGAACTGATGGTTGTATATTTATTCAGTAGCTAGTGTAGCGTGTTAGAGCATTGTTGATGTCTTGAACGTTTAGCATAACTGTAGGTAGATGAAATATTTCTAACCCTGCAAGATCTTTTTAAGTTTATTTTTTAAGTAAAAGCATGCTTGGAGAAAGCCCCACTCACCTGAATCCGCAGAGTTGACAGGTTGAAGATAACCAGCTATCCCCCTCAGAAAATAGTCACATCTCCCAACCAATCCCTGCACTGTCAATTCTTGACTCTCACATGCTTGGAGGCCTGGGGAATCTCATTTCCCCAGACAACCTTTACAGGCAAAGTTGGTCGGTACCCCGGTACCCGGTGATAACTTACATCTATTGGCAGACCCAGTCGCAAAAGTCCCATCAATAGAAACTGGCGCTAGAAGGAGGGCCTGAACTCGTCCCCCTCTCAAGATTCTGATTTTACACCTCCCGAGGGTTCCCCAAGCCGTAGAGTTGTATTTTATGTAAAAAAAATTTCTTGTAAATATTTCTTTCCTGGTGTCCCAGTTTGTGGGTGCCGTGCCTTGTAAATAGTCTTGTTGGCCGTCCTCCAGGACCTCCACTTTTTCTTTTGTTTCATTTTTTGGTTTTCTCTTGTCTTCTTTCTCAGGTCCAGCATTTTGTTCCCCCTCTTATAGGCTGGTATGCTTAGCATAACATCTGGTCTCCAGGATGGTGCCTTTGGTGCTGCGATGAACTTGGAATCTATTGTTAGCATGGTGGAATTGGTCCGGTCTCCAAAGTTATTTTGCAAGTTTGGTAGCAAATTATGAGTAATCTTCATCAGATTTATCCCCGAAAGTCTAGTAATCAGTTAAATAAAAATTCTAAAGGTATGAGTAATCAGACACATTGAGGGTAGCTCGGTCGCACTAGTTAATTGACCTAATTCTGAACTTTTAAAGATTCCTTCTAGGTTCAGAGTTTTCCTTCCCCATTCAGCAAATTAAGGTGGGTGGAAGGGTGAAAGAAGTACTGCCATTGAATTTAGCTAAGCTAAAGCTTGACAGTGAAAGAAGTACCACCCTCCCACCAAGAAGAGAATAAAATAACAAGGAAAAATAGGATGAAACTCTGGCATCTGGGAGAATTGCACAAAAATTGATGACTTTGGGTTTAATATATTTAGTGCCTCTTCTCTGCTTCTCCCAGAGGTCATCGGCTTGACTTCCTTCCAAAGCACACACTTCACAATTGATGAAAGGATCATGGATTGAAACGCGTATGGTCAGATTTTCTCAGATGTTTCACACCTTGTGAGCAAGATGCTTTGAGTAATGATTTATTCTAGTTTTGCTAACCAAAGATTCTTTGGTTCTCAAATGTGCTAAGACATTCATCCCAAATAGTCAAAATTTGTTATGCCCTGCATCCTCATCCCTATATTTTGTGTGCAAAATGTTGGGTCCCCCTTTTTTTGTTTTGCTTTTGGCTCTTGCCTTATTTTCTTTGCCTTCATTTCTTTTGTTTCTTTCTCCAGGTTTTTCTTTTCCGTAGTGTTGGTTTTGTTTTGTGTTTTGGCCTTCGTGTCTCCGGGCCTGGTCTCGGAGTTGGTCGTTTCTTTCCCAGGAGCTGGATCCCGGACTCTGGGATTCTCTACCACGATGTCTTCTTTTTGTAAGAGGGTATGGTCGCATAGAATCCACGGGCCTAGAGTTTGGAAGTTTTCCTATTCTGAAGTTTGCGGAGAGAGGGTAACTTGCTTTTCACCTTGGGTACAAATAGAAACTACATTTCACTTTCATAGTTACAATGATTAAAAACTCTTAGAGTTTTTAGAGCGATTCCCTGGCATTTGAAGTGTGATTAAGTGTGAATTACTCTGAGCTTAGTGGATAATTATGAGTTAATTTTCATTGCTAGTTGGTGATCATTCGAAGGTGGAAGCTATTGCAGAGTGGTCCTAAGTGCCTTTCTTTCCTTGCCTTTCCTCAGGTTTCCAAGTAGGTTCTCTGGTTCAACTTTGTCCATTTTGGTTTTACTTCATTTTGGTTTGTGTTCTCGCCTTTCATGTCTTTTGTTTTGGTTCGCCACCCGTTGGTGGGTTGGCTCTGCCAGAGGGTTTCCCGCCCTCTGTATAGTTGTAGATTAGTGTATAGGTGTAACACCCCAAAATTGGCATCTTGCAACCTTAACTAATTTTGTTTCATTTGTCGCTCTTCTAAATCATCAAAGTCCTATTGTACTAGGCAATTCTGAGTTTTCACTGACTCTACTCGACCTGAGTGTCAAATGCGGAAAATACTAAATCTGTATTAATCATACATCATATTTAATTCCTAAATATCTATTTAGCTAAACAAACCTTATGATCAAATTAATTTAATTATAAATTCCTAGCACTTTAATTAAATAAAATTCACCCTCTTTAGCTGAGACACATGAAAAAAGAATTATATAATATTTAATTATTAAATAAATATCCTCATTTCAATGATTGAATTTAATTATTTAGATAATTGAGAAAAATAAATTATGAGGTCATATTTATTTAATTAATTAGATATTCTATCAAAAATCTTATCTCTATTCAGAATTGGAAACTTCTCTTTAATTGTGCTTTAAAGAGAGAGAAAATAGATAAATCAAATAAAATAATTAAATCAAAGAAGGAAAATAGCTAAAGTAAAAATAACGTAATTTATTGAATTCTTTTCAATAAAGCTTTATGTTTTTAACTTGCTTTTCTATCTGTTTTATTTCAAAAAGGAAAGTTTCTATTCTGATCATCTCAGAGTCTATAAAAGAACTCTCATTCTTCATTCAAAACCTCCTCAATTTCTGAAGAAAATATGCATTGTTAGAATA
>MU226675.1:2817771-2832158 GCA_018584345.1 Thuja plicata
ATTAAATTAGCTGATAAATGATTCACACCACCCCCCCCCCCGCTCCCAGTTATCCTTTGGGACTATTCTAACATAAAGTCAGTGAAAAGGAAGTGAGACTGGAATTTGTATCTGCTAAGGAATAAATTGTTGATATCTTTACAAAGCCTTTATCAAAGCATACATTTGTGTATCTCAGGGAGAATATTGGGGTGATAGTCCATGTTGAACACAAGTAATGATGTTAAGTGTTGCATGGGTTTTGAGTTTCCCCTTTAAAATCTGCACTTACATATAATCAGTCATTTTCTCTTGCGTATCTTGAACTTTGAAGTTTGAACCTTCAGTTTGAAGTTCAAAGTTCAAAGATCACTCTATTTTGATTCACATTTTGTTTCTGCCTTTATACTTGTCAGTGAAATCCTTTCTGTGTCGTGAAATTTGAACTTGAACCCGACAATCCTTAGTTCAAAGTTCAAGTTCAAGTTTTACTTTGTCCCACACATGTTGTCTTTAAGTCTTTTTATTGTCGTTGGACTTGTAATTGTTGAACCTTGAACTTGAAAATTGAGAATTTTTGGTTCAAAGTTCAAGTTTCCCCTTGGTCGTGTCATTCTATGGCTCTTGTATGCATTGGTCAGTCCAAATTTTAAAAGCATAATGAACTCTGAACTTTGAATCCCTTTTCCATGGTTCGAAGTTCAAAGTTTGATGTTGCAAAATTTGGAATCTGGATAGCTCATGCCAAATCTCAAGTCATTATTACAAAAGTGATTGAAAAGACAAGTATTAAATGCTTCATGATGAAAGTGACAAGAAGCTAAAGAGTGGTGTGCATGTGAAGTGTCTTTCACATTAAAAGACGCCAGATATCATTAGATTGAGGCAAGTTTCCATAAATAAAGGTACAACAACCGAGATATATTTTGTATTAAAAAGTTTCTTCTTTACCATTTTTTCTCATTCTATACATGAGTTCTTGGCTATCACAACAAAAGATGAAGGGGAGGTGAGGTAATTTATCTTCTCAGAAGCTGTGTGCAGGAATAACGACGTGTTTCATAAAAACCCTCTAGCTCTTTCTTAATTTGAAGCTTGACTGTTTTGAAAATTAAGTTTCCCAAGTATTTTTGTTTTATATGCTGCCCACTTAGAGATCTCCTCTATTCCAATCATATCTTCTTCTAAATTAAAAACCTTGAGAGAAAATAAGTCCACTCCCATAACTAGTTGTCTTCCACGGATGGGAGACACACTCTTAGTAGATGTCAATTTGGAGGAATTAATGAGCAGATTCATAAAAGTTGAGGTCAGATCAATAACAGTTAAGATTGCAAAGAGTGGACTGTTAGAAGCTGTGGTGTTTCTTGAAGTAATGCCTTGCCCAGAGCTGGTGATGGAGTGTCATAACAAATATGAAAAAGTTGATAGGTACGTTTGCACCTATCTCGGCGATGTGTTGGTGTGTATTAATAGACAAGTACTTTTGGCAGCTTTAAAAATTCCTCCTGCTGAGACCTATGAGGATTGGACTATTCCCAAAGCACATGCAAATTTTGAGGTAAACATAAAATATTTTAATAATACTATAGCCACTTATTGGTTATGGAAATGAGAAAAGGGACGATCTCGCCTACCCAGTCCTGTGAAGGAACAACATTTGATTGAGGACGTGTGAGACATGGTCAAACTACTAAATAGAGTAAAGGTAAACCCACACGATGTCTTATGGGAGGATTGGATGTACAATTTTATTTAGGCTATTCTTGGTGAAGGTGGGTATGTTGATTGGGCCGAAGTCATAACTGACTAGCTACATGAAGAATTGTCTTAGGCTGCAGAAGCAGCTAGCTTTTACATGTCTTCATATCTTTTCTATATATTGTCTTGTTGCAGAGACTGGGAGGGTCTACCCCATGAGCCACGGACAAAATACATGAAGATATTTGAATATTACCCTTTGTTGCAAAAGAAAAGAAACCCTGAGAATTTCAAGAGAGTTCAAGATGTATTCTTAGCCAAGCTTGTGTTTGAATTAAGAGGCAAATAAAATCATAGAATGTCTGAGGAGGTCGTTGAATTGATAAAGGTCTATGGGAGTTTTTACATTCAATTTCCAAGATTTTCCTATTTAAGAATTAGGGGTTTTAGTGGAGAACCTTTAAAGTTACCTAGATATTGCCTAGATAAATACATGTTGATAGAGGTCTGCAGGGAATTAGTTCAAGTTGAAAAGAAGTACAAGCCCAAAAGGGGAATTGGCTACCTCTTTCCAATTGAACTCGGTCATTACCAATGTAAACTCATGCATGGCATATCGGGTCTAGAGACTGAACTGAAAGAAATGAATCTGAAGCCATATCAAACCATAAGTTACTTTGACAGTAAGAACTTTGTTGCAAATCATTTTTGTGTTGACGCAACATTCCTCCATCAACCTGAGTTAGAAGATTATTGGGCTGACTGCACAAATGAGTATGAGGTGAGGCAAAGAATTTGGTCTAGATTCACGCTAAAACAAATTGTTACCCTGAAGATACCAATTGATGTTAAAGGGTGTAAATCTAATGAAGATGAAGATGTTCTGGACCCCAAATATGCAGAGATGGTTGAGCGCACACCCATTCAAAAGATAGATTGGAGCAAACGGGAAGAGGATGAGGTTAGAGACAAAACTCATAATGTTATACAAAGAAAAAAATAGTGGTTGAAAGAAAAAAATAAGGAGAAATCTAAAGGAGATAAACATAAGCTCAAAGATGATCCAATATCCTCAAGAGCCAATACCCCACCCCCATGTACTGATGTGATTGAAAAATTATCTCATGCATGTGAATTGGAACTAGAAATAAGGATCTCTCCTAAGGAGGAAAAGATTGCTCGTATATAACAAACTATGAGAATTACTCGCTAAAGGAGTAATAAGAAAAAAAGTCTACTAAAGTGCCTCACATCGTGGTAGATCTGGAAACAATTGAGAGTGAAAAGGAGTAGAAAAAGGGGCCAGTCATGGATAAATCAAAAGGAAGTCCAGCCATTGAGGGAAAACCAACAGAAGCAGAAGTGGCTAGTCACAATTCATTGGCATTGGGTAACCCTTCCAATTTTTAGACTCCTTAGGATAAGAGAACACAAATGCTCTGAATTCGTTTGAGTTATCTGTGAGTAAGAAACATAGCATAGCTCAAGTATCTACACCAGTTGGAGATATGGTGAGTAAATTTGTTGGGAATACACCCAAGAATAAGAAGCCCAAGAATGAAGAGTTGATTGATATGGATGAAGATACAGGGCATTGGATTGCTGACATTTTCAAACCTTCTACTGACAAGAATAGTGACGAAGTTTCCCAACAAGACTTTAATATTGAAAAAGTGTATCTTGGCTAAGAAAATAGGTCCCTTGATATGAAAGTCTTTGAACCAAGTAACAAAAATATTAGTCAAAGAATATGGAAAGATTGGAGAGACAAAAAATCCCTTTAGTAGTCCCTAAAGCTTATGGGTGAATACATTTAAGAACTTCAGAATCCTGAGCCTTTAGCCTTGTCATAGGCGTCTCCTTCAATTGATGCCAGATCTTCTTCGATTCAGAAATTATTAGACCAAGTACAGAGGGATAGAGCAGTATCAAAGATGCTCTATGATTGGATAGATAAAGTCATTGAAGAAGTAGTGAATTATGTTTCCAACCTTGATAAGACACATCAACATGCTAGTGTGGTCTCTAAAGAGTTAGAAATAGAGATTACTACTTTGGTTAAAGAAACAAACAAATGGGATGATGAAATTACTAAGATGGAAGATGTTCACACCTAAGGTATAGCCAAGTTCCTTTCAGAGAAACCAATACCAGGTGCTGGTGAATTTTTTTTGTTTATAGCCAAAGCGAACATGGAGTGGAGGAACACAATTATGGAAAGAGGAATACATGAGTTATCAGAACTTCTGAAGGAACTCAATTGACTTAATGACATTATCATCAATGATCTCAAGTTCCTTGATGTTAAGATAATGGAAAATGTAGAGGATCCATATAGACGGGCATATCAAGTGATTGCGTCACTCAGAGGCAAAATGAAAACCCTTAAGGAGGCAAAAATTTTGGAAATAAAAGATTGCTCAATAATAGCTCGGGTAGACTCCACCCTGATAATTAGTTGTGATCATCTGGAAGTATGCAAGGATAAGTTGGTACAGGTTCAAAATGACTAGAAGATATGGAAACAGAGGATTGGAGCTATCAAACTACCTAACCAATAGGTTATTGCTGAATTCTCGACTGCATATGAGGAATGGAGTGTCACACGGAAAGCTACCCCTGACCAGTCCAAAGATTCTGCCACCCCAGATGCTTAGTGGATCATGTTCGAAGATAGTTCCTAAGTTTTACTATGTTTTGCTTAGTTATTTTTTAAAATATAAAGTTCATCTTGAATTGGAAAAAAGTTAGTTGTTAAAACTGATTATGCCCTATGTGGCTATTTATGTTTAATTTCATGACTCAATTAGTGTTGTCTCTCTGGTTAAAAAAATACATCTTTAAATTTTGAGTGGAAAGACCGAGCCTGGTCTTTTTATTTTATTGGTTAAATTGGATAGCATATGAATATAGCATTATTTACTTTTATATAAGAGATTCTAGTGTTTCTCTGATCTTTTGGTTGAGTGGAATGGGTATATTTGATTTCAGTTGGAATTAGATTACATGTTACTATAATTTGTGTGTATGTTATTAAGTTTCTTCAGTAATTGACAGATGAATGTTAATCTTTGAGATTGATTCTGGAATATTGTCCCTATTAGTCTCAAGTTAGTTGACTTGTGATTATTTGAATTTGTGATAAGCCTATAACATTTATTTTATAAGCTTGTAATGAAATGTTTTTCCTTTAGTAATTTCTGGTTAAAAGTATCAACCAAAATTTTTCTTTGAAATAAAAGGAATTAAGGATTGATCATTTTAGAAGGTAGCTGCACCTTGAATGCAGAGAGTATAGTCATGAGTGACTAACTCAATTGGTAGTGGTGAATTTTCTCTAAAAAGGGTTTATATTTAGTTATTTATTAAATTATAAAAGAGGGAAAATTTGTCCACTAACACTGAGAATGACATCAGTCTAGAAAATCTATTAGAATATCATTCACTGGATTGATGAGTTTGGGGACTGCTCCTTAGGGGGGGCAATCTTATGGTTATTATGGTTTTCCTATTTTTGCCTTTTGAGGTGAGTTCATCTCTTTTTGATGTCTTTGGTACTTTTCCATTGATGTCAAAGGGGGAGAAATTGTGTGAAAATAGAGGTGATTATGCTTGGGAGAGATTGTGTTGAAGCTTAATATTCATAGTGATCGGGTGGATATATTAATGTCTTTGTGCATTGATAAGTTTTTTTTTCACTTTGCATATTTTCATAAATGCCAAAGGGAGAGATTGTTGGAATATTGTTGAGCATGACAAAGTTTGGTACTTGGGTGTGCTGGCATTAATGCAGTTTTGTCATTGATGTCAACATACTAATTATTGTTTCAGATAGTGTATTCAGTATGTTCAGTGAAGAGGATTTCAGTTGTTCAGAGGTTATGTTGAAGATCTTGAGTTACAATCATGAGGTATTGTTTAAAGGTGTTTGTAGGTGATCTAAAGAGGTTCACATAAGTTTGAATGATAGTTTGAGTAATGTATGATCAAGTTGTTGGTTTTTGTTTTTACAGTGTTCTTGTGTACAGTGGATGAGTATTTGGTTTGATATGTCTTGGATTTGATGTTTCAGAGGTTGCAAAGTTGGTGGCTACAATGTAGACAATTGTTATTTTGTCATTGATGTCAAACCTTAACTGGTGAGACTATTTTTGTATGTTTGAGTACCTTATCCATTGATTGATGAAGATTTGAAAATAATGGGATAACAAGAAGACCAAGGAAATGTTTGAGTTATGAGTATACACCAGGGTACTTGATCATTTGGCACTTTGGAAAAGTGATACGTTGTTTATCTATCACTGACAGTTCACTGGAAGGTCAATGTCGAGCAAAGCAAAGTCGATGTCGAGCAAAGCAAAAGGTGATGCCGAGCAAAGCAAAGATGATGTCGAGCGCCAATGAAATGCCGAGGGAGACAGAGAAAGTTGAGCAACAATATTTTGTTTATTGATGAGATTTGAGATCTATGGATGACATAGTTGATTCTATTGGGAGATGCATTATTAATTAAGATTGGTCCACATTCATTTAATGCACGGGAAACCGTTATTAGTGCATGGATTCAATGTTTAATTAATGACTGTGTTGGAGAAGTAAATTAAATGTAATGATGGAAAGATCTGTTGAATCTGACCTAACATAAGATCTATAATCTTGATTAAGAGGCAAAAGATTTATCTCACCTAGATGAAGAGGTATAATATAACCTACTATGGTTATTGTTATAGTATCCAAGTGTAAGGAGAAGTTGAATGCAAAGTGTTTCATGGTTAATTGACTGATTGGCAAGACCTAAGCAGAGAAGTAGAGAGAGATTTCTTGATGGATTTCCGAGTAGATCTAAAGTTTGAGATGTAAATGGAGGCCACTCAGTGAATTAGCATTAGAGCTGAAACTGGATCTAGATTTGCAAAGTAAGTTGTATGTATCAGATCACACCTGCTGATTACTTTCTAACCATTGTATCAATTCAAATCCTTTAACCAGGTTGACCTAACAGTCATTGTATAAATCCTTTGAACAAGGTGACATTCAAATTGGAATGTTCTAAGTCCTCTAACAAGGCCACTCCTAATAGGGTGATTAAATCCTTTAACCAGGTCACATTTGACAGTGTGTTTTGTAACCTTTACCAAGGTTGGCTCCTCACAGGGCATCACTTTAGAAGAGTGAAATTTTGGTAGCATGTTACTGGTGGTTTTTCCCATATTGGGTTTCCACATTAAATCATGGTGTCAAAATGTGTGAATGTTATTGTTGTGTTTTACTGTTAAGTTTCTGCAAGCTTATTTTATTAGTACAATAAACTGCACACTTTTGTTGTTTATTGTTGCCAAGCAGATCTGAGTTGTTGAAGTTGGTTTAAAGTTTTATATGGGCACATTTGGACCCGAGGATAACTAATTCACCCCCCCCCTCAGTTATTTTGAATTCATCCTAACAACAATCATGAGGTATTGTTTAAAGGTGTTGGTAGGTGATCTAAAGAGGTTCACATAAGTTTGAATGATAGTTTGAGTAAGGTATGATCAAGTTGTTGGTTTTTGTTTTTATAGTGGTCTTGTGTACAATGGATGAGTATTTGGTTCGATATGTCTTGGATTTGATGTTTCAGAGGTTGCAAAGTTGGTGGCTACATGGTGCCTTATCATTGTGTTCACAACTAGTGTTGTTCATGATTGAGGTGATTAGATTCGCTATTTTGGTAGTGTGTTGCTGTTTCTTCATTTAGGTCGTAGTTGAATTAATGGAGTAACGTGTTGTCATTCTTGATGCTACTTTGGCAACACACATTAATGTTCGTGGTTGAAGATTTGGGTTCTATCTAAAGTCTTAGCTGGCTTGAGTTCGATCAATTTGAAGATTGAGCATAATGTTTATATCTGTTATTGTAATAGGTATGAGTCAACCTAGTGGTTAATTATTCTTTTTAATCAATATAAATGAGAGATCATTTTGTAATTGTGAGGTGAGATAGTGATGTGAAAATATAAGGAGACTTGATGATATTTATATTCTTCATTTAAGGAAGAGTTTGTACTTCATTGGAACTATATTGGCATTAGAGATGTTATTTGTCAGTTTGATTGTAATGGACTGTATGTCCACTCTGTTGTAATTGAAGATAGATCAATGAACCCAACCAAGTGCAAGATCTGTGATTGTATTGTGAGCAGTGAGCTCTAGGCAGTGAGCCCACAGATTGGGATGTAAGCTTGTGGTTGCAAGTGCATCCTTTGTTCTCTATTTTTCTCTTAATCGGGTAGTACTTTTAGCAAAGTACATTCATCTTGTTGGTTTGATTCTCATTGGGGTTTTCCCTTAACCGAGTTTCCTCGAGAAAAAATTTGGGTGTTTTCTGTTATTTTTTGTGGATCTTGCATTATTATTTATCTTTCAAATCTAAGTGGCTGAAGTAAAATTAAATTATTATTAGGTGTGTACAACTGATTCACCCCCCCCCCCCCCCCCNACTGATTCCCCCCCCCCCCCCCTCTCGGTTGTGTTTACCTCCTTTTGGGTGTAACACTCACATCACAAGAATTTCATGGCTATACTGGAGCATCGAAGGTTGAAAAACATATTAGACACAAAGTTGCATGATATGCACCTCAATAGAGCCTCTAATACTGGATCTATTTCTCATGTTGAAAAACTTCTTGCCAATCATACCAATTATTCAGAAGCCCTAGACTCATAATATGAAGGACTTGAAAGCACAGTAAAGATGAGATATCCTACACTATGTACCAAAGATGGAGCCTTTAAAGATCAGGGTATTTGGTTAGAGGGATGCTACCAGATAATACAGAATGCCTTGGACACTATGAGAAAAGATGGGCTAGCACTTGATGAAAGTTGTCAATATATGAAGAAAATGATTTGACGATTGAGTTTGAAGCCATGAATACTATTCATGACGTCAATACCCATGAAGAGAAGAAGTACAAGGAGCTTGTGTCACAAGGCTATTCTTGGTTGGATGAAAAGTAATCTCCTCTTTGTTTAATTTTGTTTGTGTTAAGCTAGTTAGTTATGTTCTAAAAGAATTGATGAAGAGGCATGACCTCTTTATATTTTCATATGTTTTGAGCTTCAATTGTAATATTTTAGGTGAAATAGAAATCATTGTAATACATAAGAAATCATTATCATATATCAGAAGCAGTAAGACATTTTATCAGTTTATAAGCAATATAATCAATATTTCTTCTTTTTAGCTGTGTCATGGAAAATTCTTTTTCTAGATCAATTCTCAGTGATTTTCATTTCAAGTAAATGAATGCTATCTTAAATTCTCTTATGAATAAGTTATTTATTTTCATTGCAATTTGAACATCAAGATTCATACGAGAATTTGTTGTCCATATATTTCTTGTCCAATTGGTCTTTTCCAGTAGAATTTAAATTCAATAGGACTGATTGTGGTGGTAGATAATAATTAAATAGTATTGAGGGTTAGATTAGTCAACATATTCATCAAAGTGGTGAGTTTAAAAATTGTCTCATAGGGTTATACATGAAGGTCTGGAAGGAGGGCAATTCTATAGCGCAAAAGAGAAGAAGGAACTAGTTTATTATATATAGCTTTATTCAAAACATAAATTGGATTACAGTAGGAGAGTAGAAGATAAATAGAATAAAGAATCAGTTAGAGATCAAGATAGTTGTAGAAGTGAAAAAGAAAGTAGTAGTAGACGAAAGATAAAATAAATCAAGATAATCAGAAAGTTAGAAGGAATGTCAGTGAACAAGTCAATCTATTTCAGGAATACGTGTCATTCTAAGATATAAAATAGAATATAAAGAGATAGAATCTTCTATAAAAAAGCATTAGATTAAAGATTCAGTTGGTGAATAGGTGTACCTGCCTAAATCTTGCAAACCCTAAAGTGCAGGGGAAGTTCAACCATAATTTGGTTACTCCCATTTGTTGGCCAAGTCGATTAGAAGGTTTGAGTATAGAGCTTGGACAACTCTTAGAAATTCCCAATCTGTTGATTCTGGAACCAACACCTTGCACCCACTCACACTAATTAATTAGTTTATTAAACCTAAGAAATCTTAATTAAAATTGTAGAAAAAATATACGAATAGGAAAATAAATAACCAACTAGGAAATAAAAACCTACACTAATACTATATAGTTCTATACTTATATTCTGTTGCATCAAATTCCAACTATAAATACATAAGATTGAATATTGGATGAGCTCTTCTAGGAAAATCTCTTAGTGGATCAACTCTAGAATGGAGAAAAAATATGCATGGTACAATTCTAGATGCTAGAGAAATCATTTTGGCTGAAGAGTCTCTCTTGAGAATATGTGGTAAATATTTTTGGATAAAATAAAAAATAAGCTCCTATCATGGACAGAAAAATCCTTCCCATTATTAGGATGAATTCAGGTTGCAAATAAAATACTCCTAATCAAACATTCTACATTTTCTCATATTGGTTTCCATATTAAACATGTTATGATAATAAAAAAAAAATTATCTAAAGTTTCATATGAGTTAAGTGGGTTAAAAAAAGAGGGTTTCCAATTACTTCATGGACACATGCCCTAAAACTATGAATTTAATGAAGTGATGAAGATAATCAAATTTAATCATACTACCAACCTAAAGTAGGTTTGTATTATATTATTTTTTGTCCTTCACCATTGACCACTTATATAGATATATAAAATCTATGTTTTCCTTAAAAAATATAAACATATTATTTTTCTTGAGCATAAATGGAAACATACAAATGTTAGGATAATGTGACAAAAAATACATGTCCTAAAACTAGGAAGAGAATAATCTCTACACCTACTAAAAATTGTGTTACGAAGATAAACTAGATAAATGATAGTTATTTTCAATTGATTTTAAATAAATTATACATGGAGTATAACAAACTATTGAAAACATCTTAATACATTCCTTTTGTTCATCAAAATCTCAATCTTAGAGGTGAATGGAAATATTCTCTTATAAATTAAGTGGAATAATTAAGAATAATAATATTTATAAGATTGGGGCTCACCACTTAGTGTGTTGGTTAAGTGGTGGTATTGTTTTTGTCCCCACCCAGGTTCAAACCTCTACTGGGCCATTGTGATCGCGAGCTTGTGCCTTCGTTGATCTAATGTGCTCGTGGGTTTGGGCCTCAACTATCTAATAAGGGGACGAGGTCCCTCATTTGTGGCCTCACTAGTTCATAACTCTAGGTCAAAAGTATTTCACATGGAGTCAAAGGGCATGTCGTTCCAACGCCACCAGTCACGTTAAACAATTTACGAGCCACTTTTGAAAGGAAAAAATATAAGACAATAATATTTTTAACTCATGAAAACTAATTAATTTTTTAATAGTTTTTAATATTATAGGGTTATATTATAAGGCTTTTACTTGATAAATATGTAAAAATAAATAAATTATATTAAAGATTAGAAAAAAACCTATATGAATGATCTACATAGGGGTGTAACAAGGACATAAATCAACATACAAATTTTTTTAATACATATACTGGAGCTAGCAACCAAATTTGAGATAATAACACACTCCAACCTAATGAAGAGAGGACATGTACCCTTGTGACCTATAACAACTTCAACATTCACCTTCTCATCCTAATTAAACAATTAACCATTCCAAGCTTCAATTGCCACTACCACATATTTAGGCTTGATTTCATCATTGCTAGGAGGAAGACCTAGTCCATTAAACTTAATTACATGAATGATTTTTTCTTTTTATAGCCATTTGTACCTTATTACCTAACACACAAGGAAATACACATGCACTAGAAACTTCTAGTGTGCCTTTGTTGTGTAAAATACACAAATACTTAACGATTTTGTATGAAATTGATGAACTATAACTGATTGAATATTTGAAGATGACAAGTTGATGATCACAGAGCTACATAAAGTAAATGCAAGACATTAAATCAATTAATGTATTGTATTTTCATTGATGTCAACTTGATATAATCTGATTGGTCATATACATATTGTCATAGACTTCAAGAAATCAAAGAGATAAAGTTTATGTTATCGGTAAACATATAAAGCCAGTGTACACCGAGTGACAATAAACACCGGCGGACAGTGCACACTGAAAGATAGAGAATCTTGAGCAGTCACAATGTATACCAAGCACTGCAACACTGAGCATAACTGAAGTGAACCTCGAGCAGAACTGAAGTTGATGCTCGAGGATAATTGGAGTCAATGACTGAGCAAACTAAGAGTTGATCACCGATCAGAACTGGAGTTAGGAAATGAAAAAACACTTAGCTGGCAGGAGCTATAATTAGAGTTAACTAATTGATTACTTTTTTTTCATCGATCAGATAAACTAAGGATAAGAAGGAGATTTAAAGCATAGAAAACAAGGAGAGATTTGTGGATTAAATCTAAAGCAAAGCTTTAAAGATTAAAGCAATGCATGGAGAGATTTGCGGATCAAGAAAGCTATCTACGTCAAGAACAAGAAAGACAAGGAAAGTAAACAGTGAAATCATGTCTATATAAAGAGACAAGTAATTTATTATAAAACAAGGAATGCTGAATATAATTCTAGTGAAGATAGAATTCTTCATGCAGATATGATCATACTGGCTGAAGAACAGAGCCAAGAATTATGCAGACGCCGAGCAACAGAGAAGCAACAACATTCACCGAGAAGAAAGAACAAGGAGGGGAGCAAAGGAACATAAGAGCATATTGATCAGAGAGGTATTATGGACTTACAATAGATCTGAAGAACTGCAAGATTAAGTTGTATTAATGAACAAATCATTTACTGTTTCAATTTAACCATTGATTCAGAAAATCTCTTAACCGAGTGGGATTTAACAGTCCTTAAAGTATTGAGATACTCAAGAGTATCAAAAGGTTTTTTCTTGTTGACAACATAGTGAATGCCCAAGGTCAAAAGACTAACCAATGGTTTTAAATCCTCTAACAAGGTCGCACTTAACATTGTGTTTGTAACCTTTAACAGGGTTGGCTCTTCACCGAGCTCACTTCAAAAGAGTGAAAATTTTGGGTTACTGGTCCCAAGTGGTTTTTCCCTTAACAGGGTTTCCATGTTAAAAATCCATGTGTCAAATGTGTATATGTTTCATTGCTTTGATGTTTTGCTTTACACATTACTAAAACATGATTGGTCGGTAAACACTAAGTTTATTTACTGATATTCAGTAAAAGCTAGGAAAAGATAAATTTCTATTTGGTAAAGCTTAAGAAAAGGATAAATGGTATAATCACAGGGCAACAACATATATTTGATAAGATTACTTAAAGGCATACATCTTGTAGGAATGAAGATAACTATAGGTTTTATATATGTGATATAAGTTTTGGTTGAATTATTGGATTAATTTTTGAGGCCACTGGTTTTCCCCCCTCTCAGTTATTCTAACAGAAATTTCTTATAAAATATGGTTAAATTATTAATAGCCATATTCTCCTATCTCTTCTCATTCTCAATTGTGGATAACTTTCTGTCCACATCTAAATGCACAACATTTTTTAATTCATCCTTGTTAATCCTATCCTTTGCATCTTCATCTACTTCCTCATCGACCATGTTGTAACTCACAAGGAGGAGAAGTAGTAGTGCCAACCAAGACTTCACCTTCTCAAAAGGAAAGAATCAATTTATCTTTTTATAAAATCTACCATAATTATTGTACATTATTGAAATGTGATTTTGTTTACTAGACTTCTTTTCCTTAAATACTTTTAATCACATTCAAAATAATAAACATGGACGATGTTATATTTTCCCAAGGTTTTGGTTTGAAACCCAATCATGTTAGAAGGGATCCTTGCTTCCAGCTACAATCTTTAAATGAACCACAATTGATGCAGGGGCATTGCCCGATTCAATGAATTTCAAAGATCTAGACAAAAGAATGGTTATTTTAATGAACGGGGGGAATAATCTTAGTTTTAATAGTTAATTTTAATGATGTAATTGGGGGTAGCATAAGTGTTTTAATTTAATAAATATAAGGTTTGTGTAATCGTGAAGTTGACATTGTCAACTCCACGATACTTTTCTAGTATCTTTAATATGTTTATCATTCACTCTAATTGGTCATAAAGAACCGATTAGTAGGTTAGAGAGTTGGTTATCGAGTCAGTTGTGGGTTAGTTATCGGGTTTTGAAAACCTTTATATATTCAATGAAGAACCCGAGAAGAGGGTAGTATAGAGAATAGAATGAAAGTATCGAAAAAGGAAGAGGAATAATGTAATGAGGAATACGATGATGAATAGAAGAATCAAATTTTCTATTAAAGAACTTTGGTTCTTCAATTTCTTAATTGTAGTTCACTGTTTTTGAATTCTTAAATCATTATTTATTTAGTTGTATTAAAAATCTTTATGATCTACAGTTCGGTTTTGTTGGATCGCGATTCTATATGAACGAGCCTAACAAGATATTGAAACCGATTATGTTTCTTATTGGCAATCTAAATTTGAATGCTTCTGTTTTGATTAAGCACGAGTTGTTTGGTATCAGTTTAATAGCCTCAAATCCATCTATACCTGTTAGGGCCCGTTTGGCCCTAGGAATTAACCTGGAATAAGCATTAGTTAATGCTAGAATAAATTTATTCTCTGTTTGTGGGCATTTTCCTTATTCTCGAATTAGAAAACTTATCCCCATTTTGAGGCTTATTCCAGCATAAGTTA
>MU226675.1:2832665-2873046 GCA_018584345.1 Thuja plicata
ACAAGTTAAAAATACATATTGTTCAAATTAATTAAAAAAATAAAAAATAACCTTTTATTCCAATTCCACATTATGGGATCCAAACGCAGAATAACTTATTCCAGCTTTCGTTTTGAGCATTAATTAAATCCAGAATAGGCCCTTATTCTAGAATAGGCCTATTCTGGATAAGTTAATTCCATGCACCAAACGGGCCCTTATTGGCGAGTGATAATCAAGAACTAGTTGTGGCTTGTGTATCGGGTTAGTGTTATCTTTCATGAATGTCTGTTTTGTTTCGAATGAATCGGGTATGTTGAAGTTAGATGTTTATTGAAGGCAGTTTGTGACAGTCTCGAATGGGAATTCTTTCAAATGTTAATTTTATAACATTCGGTTAACCAGTTTGTTATTCAGTTTGGGAATAATTGTATCCTTCAAAATGACAGTCAGGTTGGTAGATATGATACATGCACGTGCATAGTGACAGGAAACAGTTTAAAGAAACAGTTATATGCATTACTAACCAGTTTATGCTGCATGGAGACCGAGAGGCATAACTTTCTGTCGTGTTGAAAAGGGGACCGAGAAGGAGGAAAGTGCATTGCATTCGTGTTCGGGTTAAGGTGAATGATATCAAACATCATTGAAACTCGAAGATCTTTATACCTTATTCTCGGTATTTGGAATCAAAGAAAGATAGCAGGCCGTGTTTCAATCAACCCGCTTGGTGATGAAACCTACCACAGTCCGCAAAGAACAATGGATACACATAGGCTGCTGATGAGTTTGTTTCATCAATTTGTTTAATACTTACTTCGTGTTGGTGTATTGCCGCAAAGAAAGATTGAATGATATCGAAGATCACCATGTTGGGTACTCGGCCTTTGAGAAAGGAAAAGTGGTGAACGTTTGTCCTCATCCCTGCAGGCTTGTGCTTAATTAGAACCGCATCAAGGTGTCTTCAATTTGAATGTAATTGACTAATGGAGAGTTAGAGTTGCTGATAGAATATGAAAGATAATATTTAAGATTGACATTATTGTTGTTGGAATATGAAGGATTGAGTTTGTAATCTATGATCATGACGAATGTTTTGGTGTTGATCTAAGAGTTTATAAAAGATATGCAGATTTGAATCATTGCTTGATCGCTCTACATCAACAATGCTAAAAAATAATATATAGTAGACATCACCCACAAACATCTTAGAAACCCACAACTTAAAAAATACAAGCCATCCCCAAAATAATCACCATAAAAGCCCTATAATGCAATTATTCTAGGTGGAGAAATAAATCATAAAAAGTGAGCTTTACACACGTTAGGATAAAACTATCTTACCTCACTATCAAAATAAAACATGAGACATGAGCTTTACAAAGTCACTCCACATATTTGATAAGAAAAACCATAGTGAATACACATGATATTAGGGATAACAAATCAAGATGGTTTCTCATTATGAATGATGCCATTTAACTCCTCAAAATTAACCAATTGATAACTTACCAAAAATACAAAATTAATTAAATCAATACCTTTATTAGGAAGCATGCTCGCCACTCTATCACACTCATGATAATTATTGTTAGAGTTAATAAGGTATTTTCACTTATTAATTAAATCATTATTGATTTAATTATTAAAGTCACATTTTTATCTCTAGTTCACTTAAGCTAAACTTTAGGCATGGAATAATTGATCCTTTTATTAATTATTCATGCAACCTAGGTTTCTCCACCCTTATTAGGGTTTTGATCTCCTTTATAAGGATTGATCACTTTGTAATTATTGAATCACTCTCTTGAATTCTCTCAATTCCTTCTCTCAATGATATTTCATATTTCTTGGACATTCTGAGTTGTGTCTCCATTCTTTGCTTTGTGACAAGTTATTATGCTGCAGGTGATCTTGGCTTATGAATTTGATAAATTCTAACATGGTATCAGAGCAAAATCTACTCCAAGTACTTTTTATTCAGTTTTTTGCATTTTTGCAATTTGGTGGATATCTTGGATGTTTCAGGTCCTGGGATCATTTTCTGTGCATGGGACGACTCCTTGAGAGCAATTACATATGTTTCTTTAGCTTTTAGTCATTCTTGGATATTGTATACATCTTTTTCTTTAGCTTTATTGCAAATGCACTGAGATAAAGTGCCATCATACATGTTTGGGATCCCGCACATTTTGTGTTTGATTGTACTCACACTATATTATAAAGTGTCATGGGGGTTGCTAAACCTTTTTCAAGTGAGTGTTCCTTCCATGACATTAGCCTCATGTGTGTTAGTCATTGATCATCCTCGACACATACTTTATTTCTGCTTGTACGTTCTTCATCATGCATTTTTTTTGACAGTCTCTCAGTGTATCTGTTATACTTCTCCCTATCAGCATTATGGGGGGGTATCTGTTGTTGGTTCTAATGCTTCCTTGGTTGGATGGAGTGAGCTATGTTTTACAATTTTTGTTCCTATATACTAGGCGGATGTAGTGGCTGGTACCTATGCATTTCGGTGAGATGGATCATTTACCATATGGACACTCCTCTTTCGTTCCTATTTTGGAGGCTTCAGACTTGGCATTTTTGCCATCTATATCTTTGAGTTTTGATGTTTTCCTTGTTTTCCATCCAGATTCGAGTAGTGTCATTTGAGGGCACTCATAAAGAGTAGTTCTTTGACAGCGTTTACAGTTTCATGCATCAGAGGTGTTCTACATGTTCTTCCTTTGTTCCTATTTTTTGGGACATTCTCTAGTTTGGAGGCTTCTCCAGTCCTTTACTAGGCTTCATCTCTTTTTGGAGAGGGGTTTTTCCCACCGGGTTTTCTCCTTTTCTCCTCTTTATAGAGATTTTTTGTACTTGGGTACCTCATCAGGCCTTGTTGACGGGACCCAGTTCCTGCTTTCAGTAGTTGTTTCTAGGTTTTTAGCTTCTCCCTAAGTTTATCTTAAGGGGGGTGTTAGAGTTAAAATGATATTTTCACTTATTAATTAAATCATTATTGATTTAATTATTAAAGTCACCTTTCACTTATTAATTAAATCATTATTGATTTAATTATTAAAGTCACATTTTTATCTCTAGTTCACTTAATCTAAACTTTAGGCATGCAATAATTGATTCTTTTATTAATTATTCATGCAATCTAGGTTTCTCCACCCTTCTTAGGGTTAATCTAGGTTTCACCACCCTTAGGGTTTTGATCTCCATTATAAGGATTGATCACTTTGTAATTATTGAATCCCTCTCGGGAATTCTCTCAATTCCTTCTCTCAATGATATTTCATATTTCTTGGACATTTTGAGTTGTGTCTCCATTCTTTTCTTTGTGACAGGTTATTATGCTGCAAGTGATCTTGGCTTATGAATTCAACGAATTCTAACAATTATGAAAAAAAAAATGGTTTCAAATTTTTACTGAGGGAGATACATTCTTCCAATTTGTAAACTTCTACCAATAAATATTTACGATTTTTCAAACTGGCTCCTTCTTGCCACCTACAATCTTTTAATGAACTACAATGCTAAATATATAATATATAGTAAACATCACACACAAGCACCTTAGAAATCACAACATAAAAAATGCATGCCACCCCAAAATAATCACCATGAAAACTTTATAACACAATTATTCCAAGTGAAGAGATGTGCCATAGAAAGTGAGCTTCACACAAAATAGGTTAAAATCATCTTGCCTCACCATCAAAATAAAACATGAGAGATGAGCTTTACAAAGCCACTACACATCTTTGATAAGACAAATCATAGTCTCGCACAAATGATATTAGGGATAACAAATCAAGATAGTTTCTCATTATGAATGATGTCATTTAACCCGAGTAATTAGCCACCTTAGAGCTTACTAAAGATGTAATGATAATTAAATCAATACCTTTATTAGTAAGCATGTTTTCCAACCCATCACAATCATGATAATTATGAGAAAGAAAACGGTATCAAAATTCTTCCCGAGGGAGATAACTTCTTCCAATTTGTAAACCTCCACAAAAATTTATCAAATCTCTTTGTACTAATAATTTTTTACAACCTTTCAAACTTGCTAAAAAATCCTAGCAATCATTACCTCCCATTTTTCTTTTTTATTGGTCTTCCAACCCACCAAAAAGGAGGAAAACCCTTTAAAAATATTTTCTTAAGAATTACAAATAACTAAATCTATCATTGTTGAACCTAGATTACTCCAAGATGCTTCATCAAGCTTTAACTTCAATAACTCAACTAGAGTGAGGCTCTATTTTTCTATTCGACAATAACACTTTTATCTAAAAGCTTATTAACAAAAAAGAATTAACATTGTGAATCAATTTAAATTTTCTAATTGAAAAATAAAAAAAATAGTAACATTGGGATCAAAATTTGATCACACTTAGTGTTTTATCAAGATGAAGAACAAATTCACTCCAAAAAAACAAAAACAAAAACAAATTTGTGAACAAGATCTAAAATTGATGGTTGACACTCCCTATTACACACATTTTATACATCACTTATTTAATTACATTTTGTAGAAGCTAAAATAAGCTTTGCAAGGGAGGAAAAACAAAAAAAATAAGTCAACAGTAGGATGCAACAACAGATAAAAGCACATGAAAAAGTATAACCCAAAAAATAAAGGCCACAAACAATGTGACAAAATAAATCACAGACACACATAAAGAAATGAGTTTAGAAAATACCCCAATCTAAAGCAAAAGCAACAAGTAAGAACTAAACTCCCAATTTGATGATTAAAATCACAAGAAGTTGAAGTAAAATGAAAATTCTATATGTAAAGTTGTCTTCCCAATATAAATACATATATTTGACTACAAATAAAATTAATATATAAACAAAATATATATCTAAACAATGTAATGATTTTTTTAATCTTTTATTCAAAATCTCCTTTTTCATTATAAATATGTGCTTTTTTATATAAATTGTAATATATACATATCATAGGTTTATTTCTTCAATTAAAATATCATTTCTTCAAATAATATAGTTGTCTAGATGCTTAGTAGGTTCAATAAGACAAATCACTTTAGAAGAAACTTTCTATAGATATAGATGGTGGCAAAATCATAAATCGCTTTAGAAGAAATCCCCTATAGATATAGATGGTGGCAAAATCAACTGTAAGATTTATGCAAGATGGATATAGAGCTCTTAATTATTGAGATAAATATTGTAGGTTGATTTAAGTCTTGTGTTATCATTGAATTAGAGTATAAATAAGATATTCAAGAAAGTTTTTGCAATAAGCTAAAAATTAAATCATTATATTTAAAATATCATATGTAAATTAGGGGAAGAACACCAGTAGTCGTTATAGCTAACTTCATGTACCTTAAGTTCCTTAAAAATATATCAAATTTCAATCATTTTTTTGGTTGTCATTGGATGTGACTCAATTGCCTAGAGCTATTGTTTTGGCTTCTAGGTAGTATAGATGAATGTTGTGAGATTCGTAATGCACACAAAGGTAAAAAAATTATTATTTCAAAGTGTTGTCCAAAACATGTTCCCTATTGCCCCATTACTCATTTGCTTTGACAACCCAAAAAATTACAAAATTGATTCAATATTTATGCACAAATGCCACATGCACTATTGGCACCAATAAAGTTGTACAATTGGTCTAGTTATTAACTATTTTTCCCTAGAAAATGGATGACCATTGACCCACTAAATGATTTTTTAGTAGGAAAATCCAATAAATGGTAATTGGAACATGGACAGGGATTGGTGCTCTTCCCCTATAAGATAACAAATCACAACTTTTTTTTTGTACAACTTCTAGGAAATTAGAGAAATGTTGTAGAGTTATTTCTTCAACTAAAATATTATTTCTTTAAACAATATAATTGTCTAAATGCTTAGTATCTTTAATGAGGCAAATCACTCTTGAAGAAATTCAATATCAGATATGTATAGATGGTGGCAAAATCAACAATAAGATTTTTGTAAGATGGATGAATAGAGCTCCTAAATATGATCACCATATTCATGAGATAATTTTTGTAGTATGATTTAAGTCTTGTGTTAAAGACCATGAAATTAAAGTATAAATAAGACAAATAACATAACTTTTCTTAATAAATTGAAAATTGAATCGCTAGCTTTAAAATATAATATGTAAACTTGGGGAAGAGCATTAGTAGTAGTTATAGCTAACTTCATGCACCCCAAGCTCCTAAATGATACATTGGATTTTGACGATTTTTTTGGTTGTCTTCATATCCGACTTAACTGCTTATAGCTATTTTTCTGGCTTCTGGGTAGTAAAAATGAACATTGTGAGATTCAAAATGCATGCAAGGGTAAAAAAATGGTCATTTCAAAGTGGCATTTGAAACACATTCCCTATTGCCCCATTACCCATTCGTTTTGACAACCAAAAAATTTGCACAAGTGATCTAATGCTCATGCACACATACCCATATAATCGTGAACTATTGGTACCAATGAAGTTCTACAATTGATCTAATTACTAACTCTTTTTTTCTAAAAAATAGACGGCCACTCACGACAAGATGATTTTTAGTGGACTTTTAATTAGCAAAATCTAATGAATGATAATTAGAACATGGTCTCTAATAGATGCTCTTCTACTATAAGACAAAACATCATAACTTTTGTTTTGTCTAACTTCTAGAAAATTAGAAAATGTTGTAGAATAACACTTTAGTGAAATAAGTATACTTCAACTCTACCAAAATAATATAATAGATTTCATTTGACAATGATTACAAACTCTACCAAAGTACATTTTAAGAAAAAAAAAAGTCAAAGCAATTTTTATACTAATGACATAAGATGTAAATATAATATAATAGATTTCATTTGATAATGATTACAAGCTTTCTTTCCAAATCAAGTCTCATATTTTCTTCACATCACATTTTTATTCAACTAAAAAAAGAGTACTAAATGATTTATTCTTTTCAATGTCACACATATTTAGTCCTAGTGCAGAGATAATGAGTGTCACTCACAGTCACACAAACAACCTGACACGAGGAGGACTCTGTCCTTGAAAGGAAACGTTGACAAACTGGAGCTCCAGGTCTAGAAGTCCTTGTTGAAAAGAGTTGAAGGATGTGTTGCAGGTCTTCTCCTGTGACGCCTTGGGCATGTATTTGGGATGTGCCTATCTTCCTCACACCATCCATCTCCAGCCTCACAACTTCCTTCCCCGATTGCTGCATACAGTAAATCCCACGCACCAGTGTTCTCTTTCATGGGAGGGGGATGAGACCTGTGAAGGCCCTTTGGAGCTCACTTTAGACCAACTACCAGCTGCCCACAAGATTCTCTCGCCATATTCCAACTCCTCTGAATCCAAATAAACTTTGAGCTTCATGTCATTCAAGATTTTGACATCTGGTCCACGACAATTGATGAAGACATCAAAAGAAGGCTTTTGGATGACTGTTAATGTACCTGAAGTAGATGCATATGGTATATGGTGCCATTTCATGAAAAACACCCATTATACCCTCATTTTCTAGAATACAACCACTGGTACTTGAAGTGGATGCTATGGAATTGAATTCCATCAAATGCTGTGAAAGAAAGACAAAAACCCAATCAAAGCAACATGAACACAAGCTTGCTTCTAGAGAATGTAAATGAGAACAATGAGAGAAAATCAATGAAAACACGGTGCAAAGATCTCAATATGTGTGAGGGAAAAGAAAGGGCAAAGTATACTGTGTAAATGAACAAAAAGTTGGGAGTTTCAATAATGTTTATGGGCGGAAGAAACGTGGAATGTTACATTATGTGAACCATTTCATATAAGAAAGAATGTGGAAAAACCACAGAATTGCACAAGAAAGAATATTTGAATGAATTCAACTATTAGGTCAAGAATGTTTGAATTCAGTCACGAGACGAAGAAAATTTGAGGTTCAACTTACTTGACGCATCTCTTGATAACAACAATTTCTCTGGAAGAAAGGAACTTCATTTTCATTTCTCTCCAACGCTCATGGAGTTGCTCCAGGAAAGAGGTCTTGTAATTTTGTAGTAGAATGATAGTAAGGACATTTGGCTTCGCCATATCTCACCACCTTGTCTTGGCATTTGAAATTATGCCATGAAGTCTACTATTTCTATTTATGGTATCTTAGTTATGGCAAATGTGATTCACTCTCAATCTTTGTCACTAGTTGAAATTGATTATGGTATAAAAGTATATTCGTAGTAATCAAATAATTTTAACAAGTGGAGATTGCTAATGGCCTAAAAGTATGAGCATAATAATTATACAATCTTATTAGGCTATTTTTGTTAAATTAATAAATGTATGGTTTGATAATTTTGACTTACTCTTTCTAAGTGTAATATATTGATACAGACTCAACAGACCAACGAATCCCATATCAACTAATCTATTGTCTTCGAAAGGTTCATCTAATTATCGATTAGGGATGTGTCTTCTTATATGATATTGGCAAAAAAGATTCCTTGTTCAATGCTTGCTATAATGCAATCTCGACAATCACGAGCGATTCCAACATCCACCTTTGAATTGTTTTAGACTTCGTATTCAAAGAGTAGAATTCGATGCCAATGCAATCCAAACTTTGTTGAATGAGAGTATGAAAATCGAATAGATGAATCAACAATGACTACGGAACCGATGTTCTAGGGGAAGACGATATCTACACATCAAGTGGTCCTCTTAAAAAAATCATCTTCCCAAAATAGCCACAAATTTGCAACTAACTTTCAAATTATATGTACTGAAAAACCCACATTATACACTTCAATTAGGTAGACTCTTCTATGATTTCCCTGAATATGAAACAACTTACTACCCACCGAAGCATAGAATAATATTTAGCAATTAAAGAATATATATTATAGAATTGTAGTTTGAAAACATAAATCATTACATTCTAATAGAAATGACATACATACCATTCTCCTCACAAGTTTTTGTTAAGGGTATACAAAGGGTAATGCTATTATTAATGTTGGCTTCTCAAGATATCTTAGTATTTGACTGGTGTGTTCTCATATCCTCTTTCTTGTAACATCGAAGAACAAAAACAATAATCCCTTATTTTTGTTAAAAGTAGGTTTTAAAATCATCAAGTTATTAAATTTATAACAACAACATGTAATTGAACTATTTTAAAGTAGCTGGAAAGTATCAGTAGTTTAGTGCGTATAATTTATGGTTTCATTTGTATGCGAATTATTTCTGACCTTGTGTACTAGACGAACACATACAAAAAATAGACAAAGGTTTTTAAAATTGACCATCCACCTATCTTTGGCGTATCCATTGCACACTAAGGTGCAATTGCTAGTTTATATAATATTTCTCAACCCTTTTACACACATCTTTACCATCCTTTTCGAACATTCAACAAAGTCATTTTTATATAATGATACTATTAAAAGAATAACATATTTAAATTTATTAAATTTTATTCATTTAAAATATAGATATAATTGCTTTAAAACAGTATGTCAAAACAAAAATACTCAGATACACCCATCAAATTTAAACCCAGTCATTTTGCTTACTCATTGTCAGAGTAGTTGAGGTGCTTTAGAGAGTTCAACAAAATTAATGTTCAAAGTAGACTGATTGGAAATATTCAAAGTAAAACACTACCTACACACATTCGGCACACATTCGTGAGGGAAAAACACGTAAATTTTGTAAAGGCCTAGCGCATGTCACGGGTGTCCTCCCAATCAGAGCAACTTGGAAATCGTGACCGCACGATGATAGCAGCAGAACTTCACAGCTGCCCTTCAACCGCGAAAGCTGCGTACTGTTTAAGTAAACCTTGATTTTCGGGCAAGTAAATCTGTGAAGACTGCATCAAAAGTGTGGGTTTCTTATTTTGCACAAAAACACTAGAGTGCAAAACAAAGCATGGAAAATCTGCTAGGCCAAATTGTCCTCCTTTTTTCGTTAGCTTGTTGAACAATAGCTATATACTCTGCAAACGTTGTTCTAAAGCTGTTTACGATATTTTAGTCTGCAACAAGTACAACTTCTGGTCGTTTGAATTGTCGAACTTGTTGGTCTGAGAAGGCAAGACTTTCAAGGGGATTTGCGACTTGAGCAGGTTATCTAATCTCTCCTATCTCTGATAAACAAATCCCATAATTTGAATTTTGTTTTGGCTGATTTCTGATTGCCTGCAAGTTTAAAAACTGCATGTTGGGCATGTCTTATTTGTGTGTTGTAAGAAGTTTTAGGCCTGTTAGGTACCTGGGGATTGCTTGAGGCAATAAGAGATCAGATTTCCAATATAGGACCCAAATGTGATTTGGTTTAAGATCTAGTTGTTCTGTTTTTTCTGAAATCTCCAAAGTTTCAGACGTGCCTAGAAATGGGATATCGACTCTTATCCTATCTGAGTGTTTGTATTTTGTATTCATATTGTCATGTCGGAGCGTGATAACCTGGAATTATTTTAAGCTTATATGTAAATCCATACGAGAGGACCAGACTGGGAATCGGATTAGGCGCTATCATTTGACACTGAAGTGTTTTTAAAGGGATCTTCCCTGAACCCAAAGTCTGCCATCTTAATTTGGTTTTTTCCAATCACAAATACATCGTTTTTGAAGAAGTTTCAGTCTGGCTGACTTTGATTAATTTGGTCATTTTGGGTCATAATTCATCATAATCCACCATAGTGAAGCACGTATGGGTTCTAACAGATGGGTCACGAAGAACTGATGAGCTCGGATTGGATAAACTTAAGAACATAAAATTTAAAATCTATGAAAAACGGAATATTGAAAGATGACATATGCACATCAGGATGCCCTCCCATGGAATGAGCTTGGGACCCTGTTTAAACTCCCAGAACAGCCCCAGGGGATTGAAAACTGCAGCGACAGAACCAAATCAATAAATAGTAGCCCCACGTATATAGCTGCAAACTCTAAGCTGGCAGGGGGGGCAGTGGCGAGTGTGCAGGTGGGCTGAAAGTTTCGTTCACTAGCTTAGGCACTTTTAAGTCTATGTATTAGCTTGCATACATTTGAAAAAAAAATGGTTTGAATTTGAAAAATCCTCATTTCTACTTCATATTTCTTAGCAGAAAAGAATTTGAAAATCTATGTGATCTTTTATTAAAAGGTTTTCTAATGTTCCTCAGCAGCACTTGCAGAGAAATTTTAGCTAGACTCCCTCCGTGGGACCATAGCCTCATTGTCACGGAATAAGTAACATATGTTCTGTCATCACAATAACCAGAAGCCTGAGGACATGTTGGCCTGAGGCCTTAACTATGCATTTTTAATCTTGTTTATTCGTACATATTTAAATTATGGGTTTGCATAGAATTTGATCTTTATCCTTATTTACTCATTTTATGACTGATTATGAAAATCCTGGTCCCAATCCCTCACAAGTTTTGTCGGAGCACATCATTTTATGCCTATTTGATATTTTTCTTTTTTGATTTGCTGCAGGATCCATTCTGTTAAAACTTTATCACGTATGACCTGCTTTACAACATTATATTCCATCCGTTGTCTATGAGACTTTTGTATCATCTCTGATGCAAGCAATGACTCATATTGCAGAAAGAGACTATTATTCCATTCAATAGGGGTTTAGGCAGGGCCACCAGGAGAGAGTTATGGGTATGGTAATTGGGATGGAGATGGGAATAGGTACAGGATATGGGTACTGGGATGGGGATACAATTTGTAAAAAAATAGGCACAGGTTTACTGAAAGCTGTGAATGTTTAAGTATATGTAGATTTCAGAAAAATAAAATAGGAGGGTCAGTTCAAGTCAAGCAACTGCAACGGAGAGGCATGGAGATGCAGAATGGCATCTTCTGGTACTGGAGGATGTCTCCTTCCTGTTTCTAATATGGTAAACATGTCTACATCTCCAAGATGTGTTCTTAGGTTGACTCATATTGTGCAAAGTTCTCCAGGGTTTTGAAAATGTCCACTAGGAGACAGGTTCGGGGATGGTAATTGGGACGGAGATGGCAATAGGTACAAGAGATGGGTACTGGAATGGGGACATTGGGTACACAGTTCTGGGAGATGCAACTATTTAAGTACATTTAGATTTCAGAAAAATAAAGTTGTCCATTCAAGTCAGGAGACTGCACCAGAGAGGTATGGAGATGCAGAATAGCATCATCTGCTAGCAGGGAATGTTTCCCTCTTATTTCTGAGATGAGAAACATATCTAGACTCTACATCTTCAAGATGTATCCCAAGTATCTAGGGACACATCTCCTGGTTTGACCAAAACTTTAATCATTCGACTTGTAAATATAAATCAAATATAAATGTTTCAAACTTGTTAGCATCCCTTTTTCAGCATACTACTTCAACAATTGTGCTGCCCAAGAAAGATAAATGAGCCAGTGTTCTATTTGGAGAGAAGAATTGCTCATTTTTCTCAATATAAAATGCTACTGCATCAAATCTAGAAATGAGCATGTTTAAGTGTCTTAGATATCAAACTATCGTTGTTCAAGGGTCTACCTTTTGTTTTGCTATTCAGACTCTAGACAACTGCTTCTAATTTGATGAACATTGAAAACTGGTTATGATCACCGCCATAATTTTATATTTCTCATGGATTGTATGCTATACTTTCTATTCCAAATTATTTTAATCTCTAAGCACGTGTCTTTATTTGCATGTGTTGAGAATGTTTGTGTCCACCTACATTTGTCAACTTGTTCAATTAAGCTCTCTTGAGGGATTAGTCAAAAGCAAAGAAATTGGCTCTCAAAGTTGATTTCATATTTGACTTACTCCAGATGTCTAAAGTAGTCTTATCTGTTCCAAATGGGAATCATTCTTTTGGACTCACATTATGCATAATTTCTGGGCATACCTCTGTATAGAGGATTGGTGTCCAGTTTAACTTTGTAGGGTTACTTGGTATTCACCTTATTTTCACACACCTCTTTCCACCCATAACTAAGGTTTGTTTCACTGTTAAATGTAAGGCTAAGTTGCCGATTCGGGTGCGGATGCAGGATGTAGGTGTGCGAATGCGTGAAATTTTTTTTTAGGGGGATGGGGGTGCGTTTGGATGCGTTTATATATATATATATATATATATATATAAATATTATATGCAAAGAAATGCAAGAAATGTACAAAAATAAATCATTTGATACTGATAGTATGATACTTCACCCATTGATCAAGATTCAAGATATTTCATATTTGATAGTTCAACACTTAAACTTAAAAGTTAAAACTTCAAGTCCTTGTGAACATTGTTGGCAAGTGATAGCATTCCTTGTGAATAAATGTTTTCTATTTCTGTTGCAAGAGGCAAGAAACATTGTGGCAACATCTAAATTCACCTAGAAACGGTGTCGGCCCAAATATACTCAGTCCCCAAGACCATCCTAATTGCATGAAATATGTATTATCAGACAGTGACTGGTTTTGAAGATGCATCTCAGTCTATTCTCCAAACATTCCCCCAAGAAGGCCATCTAGCGTCTGCTACCCAAAAGCCTCACAGACGTGTCCATCTCTGCCACCTTTGCAAGAAATAAACCCTATTCACACAACGCCACTAAACAAGAGCTAATGAGCGAATTAACTCAGAGAACACCTCCCTTTATTCTTGCTCGAAAAATCCCGGAATAATTAGATTTTCAGCCACACAGTCGAAGTGTACAGACAACATGTGACTCATTAATTCCTTTTGTGTGAAGCCATTGGTTAATTGTGTGATGCGCATCCGGGCGGCATCCACAGGGCATCCGCGCCTGATTCCGCCTCGGCCCGCATCTGCTCCTGCATCGAGCGTCCAGTTGCCCGCATCGGTATCTTTAGATGTAAGGTATGATCTTTGGGTATTCCAAATTTCTAAATATCTGATCAATCATACTTCTTAAGGATGTACATTTATGCTCGTTACTGAAATATTTGTTCTTCTCTTGTCATGAGGACTGGGTCTTTTTAAGCTACCTTTAATCCAACTAAACTTTTTAATATCTTGGAGACAGCATCTATTGAGCCCTTGAAACAATTAAAAGAAAAATGGTACTATATCCTTGATCTGAAATTCCCTATTCATGTACAGTTGACACTGATGATTCAAAAGCCTAAAGGTCCTGCACATGGTTGTATTCAAGTAGTTATAACCAGTGTTACCTGGGGATGTGTTTCTAGCATAATTTGACCCGCCCCAGAAATGGGGATGTACTGGAAACATGGAAACTTTCGGAAACCTGTCCCCTGGCTGTCCTATAAAATTAATGTTTGAATTTTGATAATTTGTTTGACTTCCACTCTCATGTGAACTCTCAATCTAAATTTTTTAACACAAACGTTATATGTTAAGATTCTATAATGTATATAAGCATGCTTTATCCAAGTTTTCATACAAATCTTTAACATTTCCCTATATATTTTAAATTTTCCCTATTTTTTATACATCTGTCCCCACTGCAGTCCCCTGCTCTGGGAAAAAAACATCTGTCCCGGAAACCCGTTTCCCGTCCCCGTCCTAGAAACCCGGGGTAACATAGGTTATAAGTTACTTATAACCCTTAAATGAACACAATCTATGAATAAACTGTGGCATTTCATTGATGTTATTTTTAACACTTGAACCCAAACTCTCTTTCTGAGTGAGCAGTTGATTGAGTACTCAAACTACTTTGTTTTGATTATTGGATTCAGGTCATCAGGAAGCATCTCAAATACTTGCTGCCGATATCTAGTTGCCAAGCTGTGCTGAACTGTTTTGAGATTCATATAAGATATCGTGGCTTTTACATGCTTTCCAGTGTTACCCATGTATTCTATTTGAGATTGGATCGTTTAATCGGTAAAATAAATCTCTTTGCCGTTTTATGTGATTACTTTCAATTCAACTGGTATGGACCCTAGCTTCTCACTGGACCACAGGTGGTGGTTAGAGTTTCAGCCTGATGTTAATATAGAGAAGAACTTTGTTTTTGAACATATGGATGGAAAAAAATCAGATGCAACTGGAGAGAATTTACAGTCAAACAGTGCTAAATGCTCAGCATTGAAGGCCACTCATAACAGCTGTGAACAGGGCAAATTATGTTCTCCGATTCCTTTATATACAAACCTGGAGCTGGATAAATGCTCTAATGTACAGACATGTGAAAAAAATCAAATAACAATGCCCCAGCCGTTAGAAGTCTATGAAGATGATTCTGTTGTAGAAGTACTGGAGGAGACTGGACATAATATTCACATGGCTTCAGTAGTGGATAATTGTTGGGAAGAAATCTTGGGAAAGGATAAATTGGTTGATGGTAAAGGGCTTGAACAGTCCATAGATTACTATCTTCACTGCACAAATGCTAAATCTTATGATAAGGGTCGAATTGCATGGCGTCAAGCAGATCAAAGAGAGCTGGCTTCAATTGTTGCAATTAAGTCTGCCGAGCACTTGCAAAATTGCGATCTTCCTCCCCCACAATCAGTGTGGCTTGGTTGCAGATTTTTAGAAAGCAGTGGGAAATATAAAGAGACAGATACTTCCATGTCAGAGGACAGAAATGCCAAAACTTCTTCAGGTAGATCAATGGGTCTTGAAGAAAAAGCTTTGAACTCATTGCAACCTTCTGGACATTCATCCCTGCTCACTCTTGTTTCTGAGGCTAAGGAATCATTGGCTGTACCAACAGTATCATCATATCATTTCCAAGAGAGAATGCCAAGGTGAGTTGTGATGCCTTAAATTGTATTCCCTTAAATGATACATTGACAGTGTTAAGTAAAATTTAGATTAAAAAGGGGAAGCACTTTGTTCTTTGTAGATGATGTTCCTTACAAGTACTAGAATGCATCTTTTGCACCATCTTACATATTTCATGGGAAAATGAGAACATAGGTGATTGGCTACATTGGAAAACTGTATTCTGATTTCAGTTCTTTCTAATTTGTATAGTTTATTGTCTTCCTGGCTTCTTTTATGTCTTTCACTGTAAGATCTCTACAATTTAAGCATCGCTGCTAGCAATCTTGTATATCTCCATATGTTTATTTGGTCCGAATTGTTGCTTTTCGGGATACATGTTAAGAACCTCCCAAATGAGTTCTATACAAATACACAAACCCATTTACAACCTTGGTTCAAGGTTGCCCACACAATTGAAAGTGTTGTTCATAAAGCCTTATTAGATACAGTTAAGCTGAGTATTTCTCTTGTTATGATTCAGCAAAAAGGAAGTTTTTTGATTTATACTTACCTAAAATCTCAAAAGTACTTGAGCCTTTTTATTGTTTTAATATGTTGGGACTTTCTGATGAATTGAGCTAATCATTACTGTTGGGCAGATGTAATGATAGGATGTCCTGCTCAGATGGAAACACAGAAACCACAGAAACTGATAACATCAAGTTAGACATATTGGAAGCTCTGCGACGTTCACAGACACGGGCTAGAGAGGCGGAGAAAACAGCTGAACTTGTCATTTTGGAGAATGAAAAACTTTTATCGTTGCTTATCAGGGAAGCAACACATAGAAACTTCTATAAGCAATGGCTGGCAGTTCTACAGATTGAGAATTCAAAGCTCAGATGGCAGGTCAAAGTCCTGCAGTCAAAAGATCAAGGTAGTCTAACTTGTAATACTCGTGAAGTCTCAAGGAGAAAGAAAGTGGTAACAAAACAGGACCAGTGTTGTTTGGTAAATTACCAGGGCAGACGCTACAAGAAGATCAAGAAATCAAATCCAAAGAGGAATGGTTCGTGGGCTCTTGCAGTGGCTCTTGGTTTAAGCCTTGCTAGTGTTGGCCTTATACTGGGATGGAGCATGGGATGGATTTTTCCCACTTTATGACATGTGGTATATTTGCATTTGGTAGAGATTGCAATTTGTGTGAAACTTGCCGAGCGATCAAATTGCAGTGTTTTGGTGTCTGATCATCTTTGTGATGCAAGTGTTTGCTATTCTTCCCAGTATTTTTGCAGGGGCTAGTTTTAGTTACAATTTGTTTGATTGTTTTAGAAATCTCTTGTCCATTGTAAACAAATGATAGATACTATATTGATACACTGTATGCCATGAATTCATTTGGCAGCTCATGTATATATTTGTATATCTTATTCATTGTATATAGATTGTTTAGGTAGTGCTTAATGGCATAAACAGTTTTCTTTGCTAAACTTGATATATTATACATTTCGTACTCCTTGCTTCTTTTAGTGTATTGACTCTTAAATTGATCTGATTTGAAAGGCTGCTTTTCATTTCACATCAAAAAGGTTTTCTTTATTCAGCGGGTCTGTTACTAAAAGATAAAAGAAGGCTTACTTGATTGCTAGGAACAAACACACTACATCCATAATTTATCTCTTCACCTGATATTTCCCTGCAGAAGAGCAGAGGTAATTCCTGCTCCAAAGTATCCTTAATTAGTGTCAAAGACTTTTCCAAGTTGATTAGTTATTTTAGGAATTCATTCCTCTCCTGACTAAATTCGAATGAGAAAATAAGTTTGTTGCAACTACTCACACTTCCATGTCTCACCATTCAATGTAATGCACAGTAATAATTTTTTTCAAGTCTGATTGGAGTCACCAATTATGGTCAAGTGAAACACTTCATAGATGTAACTTTGAGGTTTTGCTTTTCCCAACATTTGTACATAACATAATTTATAATCTCAAGAATGTGAGATCAAGTGCCACATCCGAGACTTTGTAGTTTATACAGATAGGGTACATTTAGCCTAGCACTTCATCCCATACGAACAAATTGTGCTGGTGGAAGGAAGGATGCTACATGGTGACATGGATACTGTTGATTCATATCATTCAACAAAATCATTATTAGGAAGAAATATGTAATTCCTCAAATTGAACACCCATTGGCAACTCCTACATGGTAATACACTTAATTGATATTGAACACAAAACATGGTATATAAGGTGCCGATCAGAACTTCTTTATTGGAAAACTTCAGGTCACAAGAAGGTTTGGTTGAATTTTTATTTTTTATCATCTTCTTCGGCTTGACCATAAATCTATTACATACATGAGGATGATGAAATTTGTCTATGCCACATTCAGATTATTTTTTGTTGTTTATGTAGATCAAAATGACATTAGCTTTCAGCAAGATATGGGAAGAGTGTCTGAATCATGTTTAGCATGTTTTTCAATCTTTGCATAAAATTTGCCTTGTGACAATTGGTGAAGTATTCCTTTACTATGAAGAAAATTCTTATTTTGGGTACATTGTTGATGTAAAAGGATTTGATGTAGATCCAACGAATGTTTGGGTAATAAAAACCAACCATTATCGACAACCTTGATAACCTAAACTACATGTATTGTGTGTCGGTGTTGAGATTTTCACACTGCATGACCTTTGAGCTAAACTACTGAAGTGGTGATAAGGAAAGTTTTACCTAGGCAGGCACAATAAAATGTGTTTGAAGAACTAAAATTGAAACTTTGTTCTACACCAATAGATGTTCAATGCAGACATATTTTGAAATTTTTCGCAGATTTGAGCATTACTTCTACAGGTATGGAAGAAAAAACATCTTTTCTGGTCTTAATGCTGCACATTTACTATTAAACCCGAGCTATACTACTTTAAATTGGAAGCTTACTATGTATGCTGTTGCGTAATTCTGTTGTTGTTTAGCAAGACTGCACTTTTTTCATGTTTTTTGCAGCACAGAATGGCATTTTTCCTGTGATTTATTATTTAATTCATTCGGGTTCTTAAACAAAAAATGTGAAGCTTGAGGGCTTTCATGCGAGAGTTCTTTGTAGACTTTCTTTCTCTGAGACAATTTTACCTCCTTCTGGTCATGACTCCTACTGGGTATCTCCAAATCTGCACTGATCATGTGGCTACACATATTGAAAAAGCCACGGCCTATCCTTGGAAACCTGTAGCTGTATCAACAAGAAAAACATGTCCAGCCTCCACGACTATCATGAATGAAGCTCCCTTATTAGCATTCCATCACATTCATTTTGCTGTCAATTGAAAATACCTACATCTCCGTTGGCTGAAACATGCATGCTTTTGCTGTTATTGGATCATTATTTCTTCTACAGAGGAGACGAGGGTTTCATATTTTGAGCCCATTGACACCCTCGTTTATGACTAGGCGAAGCAAGCAAGCAAGCATTACATGTATGTGGATAACTCTATGTTGAGTATTGGTGTAGATAATCATGGTTGATGACATCTTTATTTTAGTGGGTTTTTTCTAAGGCCATCATTTCTCTTAGCTAATCAGGGAGATTTGTTTGACTTTATAGACATGGAGTGTAATCCACCACTTTTTTTTGATTAAAAATCAGCAATGATATTGCGGTGGTGGTTTTCACAATGACTTTCAACATCCTGAAGTCTAAACAGTACCTGATTATTGAATTATGTGGCTAATCACTAGGACCATTTTCCATTTATGAGATGCACTGTGATTGTTTCACATGTCCTTTGAATGCTTCTCATTTCTCTACAATTGAAGTGGATCTTTTTATTGTCCACGATACTGTTTTGGGCTAAGTTACTGATCCCGATTCCGATACAGGTTTGGGTACATGGATTGGGCAAAAATTCTTTTTGCTTGGGTCTCGGTTCTGCATATATATATATATATATTATAAAATTATAAGTTCATATATACATCATAGATTCATACATGTTCATTCATCATTGGTTCAAAATTTCAAACATATAATAATAACAAGTTTGAAGTGTGATATAAACTCATAGTTGCCATTAAAATCAGTTATCCACTGCATTGCAGACTAGAATTGAGCTGAGGTTCTTACTTTCTCAGCTTGGAAAAAACCACTCCTACTCAAAGCTCTGCCAGATCAAAAAACAGATTGAAGTATATTTTAGTTGTAAGAAATATCAGGTGTGTGGATGTGGAAGATTCTCTATAGTGGAATAGATTTCCATTCACAGAATACTCTGACAATGATGAATATTTGGAAGCCTTTGAGCTTTTTGCTCCTCTTGAAGGACTAGATTGGCGTGGCAAAGGGATTTGGTCAAACAACTGTGTGACAAAAGTAGGGGCCTTCACTTGGTTGGCAACCCATTCCCACATCTTAACCCTCGATGAATTGGTGAGAAGAGCTTTTCAAATTCTATGTTGATGTGTTCTTTGTAAAAAAGATGCGGACAACAGCACACAACTTGCTCTTATCTTAGTATGCACAACATATTTGGTGTTGGGTTCCCTCGGGTTCTCCCTGGGTTTTGCCTGGGTCCTTCCCAAGTGCCCAGGTTCTCTGTGTGTTCTGTAGAACCGTGGGTTCCACCTGGGTCCTTCCCAGGCATCCGGGTTCTCTGTGGGTTTTGCCTTTGCAAAACCCACAGAGAACCAAAGCGCTTGGGTGAGGACCCAGGTGGAACCCAAGGAGAACTGGCCTTGAACTGGTACTAGGATCGCACCAAAATCGGAACCCGGGCTTAAACCAAGGAACCCGGTAACTTAGGTTTTGGGTCTATAGATGGCTTATAGTATATGTGACTACCCCATAATTCATGCAGGAGGCACCTAACTGTGCTACAAACGAGGTGTACATACCTTAACCCCCTTTAGGATTTGAATTTGTCATCTCTCTTTCAAGAGTACAAGTTTACCATTAGGAACTCAGAAGTACAAAGACAATTACATTTTGTACTATGCTGGAGTACCCTTTATATTGAGATATTAAATCATTGTTGATGGGCAGTTGGATACCTAGTTGTTGGTTTGAACTCCAATGTTTTTGTTTTGGTGGTAGCTTATGAGAGGTTTTCTTTGTTGGTTTCTCACTATACCTCATATCCCTTTTTTTCTGAAACTGTTTATGGCAGCCGCTGCAGCATTTAATTGATAGTATTCTTTTTAAGGTAGATTCATGTTTCTTGGCTTGAACTTTAAAGAGTTTGCACTTGTAGTGGAAAGAAGCATTCCATATATGGGAAAGGTCAAGATTGGTAATGCTATTCGAGTCATACTTGCTTGCTAGAGCTCGATACATTCAGCTGTGCCATGAACTTAGTAGGCCTCTACACTTCTGGTCAACATCGAGTGCTCCCTCTGTTTTTGAATATTTCAATATTTCTTTCCTGCCATAATTCTAGAGGATATTCAAGATTTGGGTTGTGCAAGCACTGCATCATGTGCCTTTCTGAATTCAGTTTGAACCATTTGAAGAAGATGCAGGCAATTGAAGCATTTTTGGGAATGGAAGTGTCATAGAGATTTGCCATGTCATTTCACATGCCTCTGGTGTATGTGGACTGTAGGAGACCTATTCTATGTTATGTAAATCTTGCTGGCAATTTATGCCATCTTGTTTGGCCCACACATCCCTTTATGTTGATATGATCTGTCATGAGAATCGTCTCATGCAGAATTAGCCAACTGAAGGCTTTGATTTTTGGTCAATGCCTCCAACTTCATAACCTTCACCAATGTCTTATCACTTTGCTGATATCTTATCACTTTGCTGATATTTGCAGTGATAGATATGCTGAGACAACACTGCAATCATAAATTTGTTTATGCTTGCACACAAGCTTATTTTGGCTTGGGGAATGAAGGATTTATCCTGCCATTCAATTCCTTTATCAGATTTCTAAGTTGATCTGGATGAGGGACCGGATTAAACCAGTTTTGTTTCCACCAAATCTTATCATTGTTCCTAACTTGATAGCAATCAATTCAGACATGCTTGATTTGCTTAACCATCTTCAGACATGTTTGATTGGTCTAGAGGACTAGGAGTGTGTGGTCACCTGAAGTAGTGTCATATCATTGCTTCCTGTGCAGAGTTCTTGAGTTGGCATTTGTTGATTAGGCCTCTGCCCTTGATATTCCATGAACACCTCCTCATTATAGTCATTGAGCTGGTCTAATACATCTACAAGTTAAATGTTGTTTGGAAGAAGGGATCAGGATTTTTGGTATGCATTTGCTGCTCACTTGGTTGATTTTCGCTGATTTTTGCCTTTTAATAATTATAACTAAGTAGGAAATATTGAATTCATTTGACGATTGTGTCTAACCTTCGCTGCTTGTGCTCTTCTTTCCCCTTATGATCAAGACATTGATGATTCAACTTATATTGTGAATTGCATTGGTGCCTTTGTTTGAGGTTTGGTGTAGGACACTGGCTTGGGTTGTGAATTGAGGCTACTCTAATATGGAGGGTTTTCCTTCTGGGCCGAAATGCCTTCCATTTCATCTACTCTAGAATTTGCAAGACTGTTAATGGTGTTGGAGAGGCTTCTTTAATTGGATGTGATTTGGGGATGACGATGTAGTTGTGGCACAAATATAATATAATACGTGGAAAATTAGTTCTAGAAAAAATGTGAAGGCCATTGCAATGTCTTGTATTATAAACATATTCAATTATTTAACAAACAGTGCATCCTAGGGGAGCTGTACAAATATATCATAGCACTTGAAAAATTATTATAGAAAAAATGTAAAGCAGTTGCTATATATCTTTTATTTAAAGTTAAACTTATAAACATATTGAATCAATTTAAAATCAATGCATTAAAGTTTTTGAAAATCAATACATCAAGTTTCAATTTTCAAGTACAATGATTCAATGTCATTGTGATCTAATCGTCCTTAATAAGTTGTGGCAAACTTGTGATTGCTATAATTGTTGATTTGTCTAGTTGAAACTCCGAAAGGACACAAACCAGCCTTGCTTGTGTACCTTGATCCTCATCAATCTGTGTTGGCTCCTTTGGATCTACATCCCATTGTATGATACTTTTATTTCTATACAAGTGTATAATGATCTGTGAACCACTAGGCATTAGCACAACCACAGTATTCACCACTTTTGTAGAAGCAAGCTTGTTTCTCTTGTTAGAGTAGATAAGTTGTATGTAGGCAACTTCTTTTTAGAAACATAGGAACCACAAACTTGTGACAATAGGTGAATGGCTAGTGTAGGTACTAATTGAAGTCCATGCAAAAACCAACATAGTATTAGGTCCTATCTTGATGTGATCTCTATTGAATATTACTTCATTTAATTAGCACTAGTGTGTGATAAATTTGGGCCCCTTGTTATAAAATGATGATGGCCTTGTTTGCATTGTACATGTTATGAATTACTTTCATGAAACCTCTCTTCAATTCACTATTTGCCATAGGGAGACCTTTGTCATGAGCCATATCTAACTCATGTATTTTAAACATATATGTACATAATTTGATTAAATTATGAATCATTTAAGAAATTATATATTTTCCATAATAATATCTTCCTGTTTAAATTATAATATATAATAATAATATCGATAATAGTAATAATTGATAAATATTGGTGATAATAATAATATTATTAATAATCATTAATAATAAGTATTAATAATAACATAATTAATAGCACTACTAATATTAAAATGTTTAATAAATATAGGCAACGTTTGGAGGCAACCCATCCCCAGCATACTAATACACATTCCAAATCATGTTCATTGCAAGCCACGACGGAGAAGAGGACAGTATCGGTAATAAGCCCACTAAATTGAGTCAGAGCATAGACCGATATTAATAAGACCCGATTCAAGAGAGCCACAGGACTAGGAAGAGGACCAACAACAGGGAGAAAAACAAGGTTACGTGGAGAAGAATATCCACGGTGGCATGCTTGCCAAACCATTGCATGAGAAAAAACTTAAAAGCATCAGTCGAACAGAGAGCCTATATCAGAGTGAAACAGACAACGTACAGTCAAGGCAAGCTGCAAGTAAATGAGGAAGGAGTCTAAACCTATACGAGCTGAGGACCCCACTGCATCTCCCTGACATTCCTTTGTGATGAGGAAGAATACTTATGAGGTAGGCATGGTTAAGGAAGGCAAGTGCCCAGGGAAGACACCTCGGGGGAAGTCGCTAGTCAAGGGCCAGGGTTCCGCCCTTGGATTTAGTGAGGTCTCCTTGGCCAACCCTAAGATGACCTGACTTATACAAATAATAATATCTATAAGCAATACATATACATACAATAATAATGATATAAACAAAATAAAGTAGCAATGGTCAATGTTGTTCCTAACCTTGATTATACTAACTATGTGGACAAGATCTAGATAGGGTAATTGTTATCAAATTTTCACCAAGGCTTTGATTGTCACAGCATTTGTCCTTTCAAAACAATCGATTACTGATAAATAACATGTGGATGAAATGGGCTCTTATAAGAGTTCGAGCCCAACGTGCTTTTGAGAGACATGGTGCAAGTAGAGGATATTGTGATAGTGTTTTGAAAATGATAAGGTGAAGAGGTTTAGCCGAGCATAACAAAGAAAAGACTAGTTAGAATGCGCGTTGGGTGAGTAGAGCAGAGAAATGCCTAAAGAGACTTATCCCACATTCATGGTGCGGGTAGGTTATTTGACATTTTTATCACACAACAAACAAGGGTTAAGTGTTGAAAGGTATGCGCCTTTTGGCTAACAGCTCTTGCATGCAAGTAGTGATGTGGCGGCTAGCTTGGAGGATTTTGTGGGGTCATGACCAAACCAAGGTGACAGGTGGTGTGTAGTTGCGAGTTCGCAAGGTAATGAGGCAGATGCAGAAACGGGCCGTGAGTTCGTGAGGATGCGCCATGTGGTGGATGCAGAAACGGGCCGCGAGTTGACGAGGATCCGCCACGTGGTGGATGCAGAGGTCGTCGTGGGGTCGCAAGGTTGGATGATAGTTAGCAAGAAGGCTGTGAGCTCACGACTGGCGCTAGTAGCTAGGTTGCGGCGGTTAATGCAAGTTAGCAGTTAAGGCTGCGAGCTCGCGAGTGGCGGTGGACACGAAGTCGCGGAAGTTAAGACAAACAACATATAATGTATGCGAGCTCGTGATTGGCTTCATCGCAAGGGTTAGGGTAGTTAGCAATTTTAGGTTGCGACAAACAACATATAATGTATGCGAGCTCGTGATTGGCTTCATCGCAAGGGTTAGGGTAGTTAGCAATTTTAGGTTGCGAGTTGGTGATTAACGGCTAATGGTTCGTGGTCGCGAGGTCGCTGAAGTTTATGGCAGACAGTAGAGCAGTTAGCGAGTGCGCGAGATGCTGCCATGTGGACAGGTTGGGCTCGAGAGCTAGTGACTGGGTGCCATGAGTCCGAAGATCGTTTGCCTTGACTGTTCCAAGGAAGGTGCGAGGTGTTGCTACGAGTCTGCAGTCGACAAAAGAATTGGCAAGGTGGTGGACAAGCAACCATAGATATTTGTCTGGATATTTTAAATGAAATCAACTATCTTTCCGCGAGCCTAGGTAGTTGAGGAATTGAAGAGGATTGATCCAAATGTAGAGCGATTTTTTGAAGAAAGGAGCAAGATCAGATTTTATCAGGCAGATGGATAAAAGCAGTATAAGAGGAGACTCAAAGTCTTCATCCATATCAAATCTCCACCTCTTGGTGATGGATCCAATTGACTTTCTGTCAGTTTCTCTTCAATTTGTTAGCTGGTGGCACCCTTCCCATGATGGATGGTGGTTGACTAGTTATTGTTTTTCCCTAAGTGATCCATAGTTGGTTGAAATACTTATTCTATAAAGGATTTTCATGATCATTTAGAAAAGGAGTTCTTCCTTATGCAAATTTTATGCATCTTAAGTGATTGTTTTGAAGTCCTTTTGCATTTTTTTCTTGTATATGTTGTGTAACTCAACTAGGGAATGAAATACATATCACACCTTGGATGCTATTTTTATGACTCAATCTTTGCCATCTCATTCTTGCAGGTTTTGTGTGTTTTTCTGATTGATCAAACTACTCGTGGAATGCTTTCTTTTCTTTGGAGTTTTGTCTTGGACTTTATCACCTTGTCTGCAATTAGGATGTTTTTTGCACATCATTAAGTGTGCCATGAAAATGTATGTCTCCTCAATTGTGAAGTTATATTCCTTTTGTGAGCCAGGTGCACCTAGGTCTCTTAGTGAAATATTGATGCAAGGATCATATACTGTAATAAGTTGTGTAAGCTAAGTTTGTATAATGGTAAGTGTGCCATTATGTGTTTTTTAAAGTCCCTAAACCAATCTTGGTGCATCACCTCTGTAGCTTTAATTCAAGTTCAAGTTTATGCAATCTTTCTCTCCCCTTTTTCCCTAGGTATTTTCTGAGTTTAGGTGAAGCATCATATAGGAACCGGCCTAGAACCTGGAGATTCACTTTAACTATTGAGTGACGCACTACTCAGGAGTGTTTCCATGTTCCTCCAAAAAGCTAAGTTTGGAGACTTAGCATGGGTGTATTTTTGAGAGAACAATTTTTGGCACGCTTGGTGGGACTGTTCTTAACGAGCAAGTCTTTGCAAGACAAGACTATCTTTGCTTGCTTGCTCGTTCTGATATGCTACCAGTAAGTTTAGGACCTATGAGAGGTTATTTTTAGCATATCTGGCGACTCTGTTGACGAGGAATCAAGGGACTAGTTATGTTGTTTTTATGAAGAGAATTGAAACTAGGAGTTCAAAATCTTTTGAGTATTTGCAACTGTCCCCGCTCAGAAGACAGGGGAGTACAAAATGAAGAGCTCCTCCAGCTAGTAGAGTTAAGTCACCACCTTCTGCAAGAGAAACGAGGAGTAGAAGACCATCAAAAAGGGAAATAAAGAGGAATTCTACCTCACCAACTTGCAGAGCAGAGCCTCCGACTTCTTTCTTTTCTTCTATTTTATTTTCAACAGCAACCAATTCTCTTTTTGCAGCCAGAGCATTCACACCTGTAAGTTATATACTAGTACAAGCTACTGTCATGGCAAGATAGTTTGTATTTGTGCCTTTTAACCAAGACCCCCTCTCAATTTTTCTCAGCATCATGCTATACTATTGGCAACCTTGAAAAGTCTACCCAACTTTACTGGAGAGAGTCAAACCACTGCTTTTGAACACATTAGAGATATGGCTACTCTTTGTAACGTTTATCACATCACTGAGCAAGATGTAGCTGTCAAGCTTCTGGCGACCTCACTAAAAGGGAAAGCTTTACAATGGTTCCGAACTCTTGCAGCGGGTTCAATTGATTCATGGGATCATCTTGGAGATAGATGGTCTAAATTTTTCGAAGACAAATAATACCATTTGTCTATAGTGGAGCAATTAACCACTATTAAAAGAGCTCCTCAAGAGAAGATGTCTGATTTCAACACATTTTCTGAGAACATGGAATTGAATTCCTGTAACAGTAAGACCTTTAGCTGATTATGCTTTCCTATATTATTTAAAGAGTTTGAATAGTGATATATCAGTAATGATACAGTTCATGGGAGAAACTACCCTTCCTCAAGCTTTTGATATTGCTGTTAGAGCACAAAATAGCCTTATTTAGGCAAGAAAGATAGCACGTAAAGATAGCACGTAGGCCACCTATGCCCATTTTCCTAGATATACAACCTAATATGCCTCCGAGTGTGCCATCTTTTTCTCCTTTGCCCACTATTCTAGTATCATCATATGCTATGACAACTTTTTCAGCTACTGCAGATCCTTCACAGGAGCTGCAGGACATTAAAAACAACCAACAAAAGATCGAAAGCATACTATAGATCCTAGGGAATGAGCTAGTTAGCCTAAAAAAGCAACAATTCCAAGGAAGACCACCTTACAAATCTCAGAATAAAGGTACTAATCAACATTATCAATGGTAGAATCAGGGTCCAGGGCAACAACAACAAAACCAAGGTGGTAGACAACCACATCAAGGAAATTATCAAGGGGCAAGACAAAATTTGAATCAAAGGCCTTTCCAACCTTATAATCCAACACCTCTTAATGTTTCTAATCCAGTTAAAGATCTTGTGCTAGCCCAGAATAATCTGGCAGCAGAATATGAGTGGTGTTATCCATGTAATCAAGCACATAGTCAGGCTACCTATTCAAATGGAATTTTAAACTAGGCATTAATGGTTCAAAATGCATCAAGTTCACAACCATGTAATCAAGCACATAGTCAGGCTACCTATTCAAATGGAATTTTAAACTAGGCATTAATGGTTCAAAATGCATCAAGTTCACAGCCGGATGCAACTAATGATGGATTTGAGCAGCAACAAATTCCTATTCCAACCGATACTGCTTTCTTTAATTGGCAAGGAGAAGAGTTTTGTGGAGTAAGTTATGATTCTCCAATTGTAGTCAACACTAGAGCTAAGAAAAGAGCTCTGAAAATGAAGCAAGAAACAACTAAAGGTAAAGAGCCCGTAGTTGCAGAATTGCCAACCACTCAAGGTCCAAATGTATTGCGAAGCAACCTTACTGTACCAACAAAGGAGCAGCCACAACCTCAGTTGGCTCATATTGATATTAAGGTACATCACAAAGTGTATGCAATTGTGCCTTTTAATATTGTAGACACTATGAAAAGGATGAATGTCACCATGTCAATGTGGGATTCATTGGCTATTCCCGAACAAACTGATTTGTTAAAGAAAGCTTTATCAGAGGAGGAGGCTCCTAAGCAAGTGTTTAATGAACCCCTCAAAGTTGTTTTAACAAATGCTTTCCAAAAAGATACTCCACAAGATAACGTCAAGATACAAGGTAAGAATATGAAACCTCCTCCTTTTTATGTATCTTTGATCATTGGGGATAAGTTAGTGCATAACTGTATGGTGGATAGTGGAGCTACTAGCTCTGTCATGCCTAATAAAATTGCTGGTCAATTAGGATTAGCTTATCAACCTATAGAGAGAGGGGTAGTGCAATTAGATGGTTCAACTGCCAATACAGTTGGTATAATTAAGGATGCCATCTTGACACTTCATGCCTATCCCAATTTCTCAATTCCACAAGACATATTTGTTATTGACCTCCCTCCTTATTTTGCTTTATGTTTGTCAAGGGAGTTTACAACCAAGAAAGGAGGTGACCTATCCTCAGATTGGTCCCATATGTTGTTCAGGACCCGTTATGGAACTAAAGTCACCATTAAATTGAAAGTTCTTGCAAAAGACCATATTGAGCCGTATATACTAGTGTGATTTATGTGAAGTTGTGTTGCATTTGATCAAGGTGAGAACCTTGCTATCACGGAATCAAATACCCAAATTGACAACATCCCTGATATTCTATTGGATGAATGGGCAACATCAATTTCTCATAGTAATCAAAACAACAAGGTCATAGATGCTGGTATTGGGAACTACATGTTTCAAGAGCCCAGTTTGATAATGCCAAACCTTGTAAAAAATACAGACATGAATCTTGAGAAGCAAGATAAGGTTTGAGAGATGCATTTTGATGGATTGAGGGGTAAGAATGATGCTGGTGGAGGTGCAATGCTTGTGTCTCCTCAAGGTGACATATATTATTCAACTTTCCATTTTAGTTTTGCTTGTACTAATAATACTGCTGAATATGAGAGTTTAATTCATGGAATGGAATGGGCAAGAAAAAGAGAGATCAAACACTTAAGGGTATTTGGTAATAGTGAGCTAGTCGTTAATTAGGTGAGGGACCTTCATGCTGTAAAAAATGATGTTCTTAAGTCTTACAAGCATCGTGTATCAGATATGCTAGAAGATTTTGAAGCCTTTAATTTGGTTGCCATTCCTAGAAGACAAAATCAACATGTCAATAGACTTGTTGATGTTGGCGCACAATTTGATATACCAAGTAATATAAATAAAGAATGTGTTCAACAACATGTTAAAATTGTAGTCATGCCTTCAATTCTTGACAATGATATGAACTGGCAAGTGTTCGACAGTGATGAGCAAATCTTGAATATTCTGCTTGAAGATGATGTTTTTGCAATTTCTAATCAGGATAAATTAAAATAACATTATGGCGACTAATTTCTTCAGTTAAAGTCAAATAAATTACCTAAAGAGTTGGTCACCCTTGAGTCTATTTTCAATTCAGATGATCAAGTGAGAAAGAACAAAACTATATTATTGGTCCAATAAGATCATTATGAAGATCTTGATATTGCAAAAGGTAAGAACTTGAAATTTGGTAAGGTAAGTTCTGCTTTGGAAAAACAGTCTTATATTAAGCTGTTTCAAGAATATAATGATATATTTGCTTGGGAGTATGAGGATCTTAAAGGTTTTGACCCGCAACTTGCCAAACGCACTATTGAGTTAGAGCCCAATGCTAAACTTGTGAGAAAAAAACAGAGGCCAATTAATCCCAACATTGAATCCTTAATGCAAAAGGAAGTGCTCAAGCTCATTGAAAGTGGTACAACATTTTCAATTAAGCACACTAGTTGGGTTTCAAACCTTGTTCCCGTTAGAAAGAAGAAAGGGGAGCTAAGACTGTGCATTGATTTTAGAGACCTCAATAGAGCCTCATTAAAAGACCATCATCCCTTGCCATCTATGGGATAGATCCTCCAATATGTCTCTGGTTCAGAGTGTTTCTCACTTTTAGATGGATTTTCTGGTTACAATCAGATTTTAGTAAAAGAAGAAGATTAGTTTAAAACTGCATTCACTACAAAGTGGGGAACCATGGCTTACATGAGAATACTTTTTGGCTTATCCAATGTTGGGGAAACTTTTCAGAAAGCCACGGATATGGATTTTGCTGCTCTAATGTACAAATTTGTATTGGTTTATCTTGATGATATCAGTTTTTATTCCAAGGACGCTGAGGATCACATCGGTCATCTAAGGCAGATTTTTGAGAGATGTAGGGAGTTTGGTATATCCCTGAATCCTAAGAAATCTATTTTCTCTATACATGAGGGTAAGACTTTAGGGTATATTGTGTCTAAAAATGGTATTACCATTGATCCTCAAAGAGTTGTAGCTATTTTAGACTTGCCTTTACCTTATCATAAGAAGGGGTTGCAAAGCTTTATAGGTAGAATAAATTTTGGAAGGAGGTTTATTCCTGACATTGCTAATCTTTTAAAGCCTTTAACAACAATGTTAAAGAAGAATTCAGTTTTCAGCTGGACCAGGGATGCAAGGAACAATTTTCAGGCAATTAAATAAGCCTTGTCTTCAACCCCTTCTTTGGTAAATCCTAACTTCACTAGAGATTTTATTTATGGTAGCATGGACACCATCTCTGCAATCATAGTGCAACCGAATGCAGAAGGCTTCAAGCAGCCTATTGCTTTCTTTAGCAAGGGTTTGGAAGACTACGAATAGAGGTACAATTTTGTTGAGAAGCATGTTTTAGCTATTGTGAAGAGTTTGAAAAAGTTTAGACATTTGATTTCTCATAACAAAGTTCATCTGATGGTGGCACATCCAAGTGTCAAGGAGTTTTTGCTAAGTAGAGATTTAAATGATAAGAGGGTTGGATGGATCACTAAAGTGATGGAGTATAAAATTGATATTCAGGTCACTAAGCTTGTTAGAAGTAATGACCTTTGCGAGAAAATGGACAATGAGCCAATTGATGAAGCTGAAAGTGTCACAGGAACAATCTTGGTTGTACATGAAGCACCTACAATAGATCGACCAACAAGCTGGTTGAAAGAAATGAGTCATTTTCTGCAGACAAGTGAGTGTCCACCTGGTCTTGATAGAGATAAACAAAGGTATTTTAGATTCAGTTCTATCCCTTATGTTCTTATTGATAAGGTTTTGTTTAGAAAAGATCATAGTGGTGTGCGAAAAGATCATAGTGGTGTGCTATTAAGATGCATAGATGCTAATTAGTTCGGTAAGGTATTACATGAGTTTCATTATAGAGCTTCAGGGGGTCATTATTCCCCAAGAACAACAATATTTAAAGTTATGAGGGCTGGCTATAATTGGCCGAGCCTATTTAAGGATGCTCATGCATGGGCCAGGAAATGTGTCAGATGTGCCATGTTTGCAGACAAAGAGAGGTTACTAGCTTTCCCATTGCATCCTATTCAAGTAGAGCAACCCTTTATGAAATGGGGCATTGACTTCATTGGTGTAATTAACCCACCTTCGAGTGCAAGACACAAGTGGATCCTGACTGCAACATACTATTTCACAAGATGGACCGAAGCAATAGCCTTGAAAGAAGCCAACGAGTTTTCTATCCTTAACTTCTATGATGACATCATAAGCAGATTTAGAATACTTGATTCCATTATTTCAGATAATGCTCTTGCATTTGTCGGGTTGAGAGTGAGTGAGTGGGCTATAAAGAATAACATTTATTTAAACACATCTTCCAATTATTAACCATAGGGTAATGGTTTGGTTGAGACCACCAACAAGAATCTGATCAAGATTATAAAGAGGACTTTGCATGATAATCTGAGAGATCGACACTCAAAGTTGAAGTCCACCTTGTGGGCAGACAAGATTACCCCTAAGAAATCTATTGGAAACTCTCCATATATGTTAGTGTGTGAGAAAGAAGCAAGGTTACATATTTCCACAGAGCTACCAACATTAGATCTTGCTAACCAGCTGATGTTGTTTGAAGAAAATGATCCGATTACAATCAGGTATGCTTGACTTCTAGAGTTGGAAGAAATGAGAGATAAGGCAATGAAAACAATGTAGTACCAACAACTCCAGACAAAGAGAGCCTTTGATAGGAAATCAAAGTTCAAGATTTTTAGAGAAGGGGATATGGTGCTCAAATGGGATGAACTTAAGAGCAGGCCAGGTAAACATTCCAAGTTTGATTCCTTATGGAGTTGGCCATTTATAATCACAGAGTGCAAGGAGCACAAAGCTTTTCAACTCTCAACAATGGATGGTGATGTTTTTCCTATCCCAGTCAATGGGATACACCTCAAGACTTTCTTTGAGGTTTGATTAACCCTTGTATATATCCTTGTTTAGTTTTTTTGGTTTTAATAAAGTGCTGCTGCACTAAAAGTAGTTGTTTTCCTTTTTCCCTAAGTGTTGTCAAGCAGGGTTGGGTCAGTTTTAGTCCTAGGTTTTCCTATTTTCAATAAGACTCTAAGGTTTAAGTCTTTTGAGATGCAATAGGGAATTTTCTTTTGTCATCATCCTCTTTCCAATAAGTTTTCACAAACAACTACTGAAGGAAATATGCATCTCTCTGCAATATCATGCATCTATGTCCATAAGAGGTCTTGCCAAGCTTCTCAAGTGAGTTTCAAATGTTTGATTAATATACACCAACTGACTCTGTGCCCAATGGAATGTCTATTCTATTGATCCTAATGACTTGCAGGCAGACATCCAACAAAAATTGCCAATAATGTTATCAAAATTTTGCCAAGGCTCAGATTTTCACAACATTGTCCTTTCAAAATAATCGGTTACTGATAAATAATATGTGGATGAAATGGGCTCCTATAAGAGTTCAAGCCCAACGTGATTTTGAGAAATGTGGTGCAAGTAGAGGATGCTTTGGTAGTGTTCTAAGAATGATAAGGTGAAGAGGTTTAGCCGAGAAGAATAAAGAAAAGATTGGTTAGAATGCGTGCTAAGCGTGCAGAGCAGATAAAATCCTAACAAGACTTATCCCACATTCACGGTATGGGTAGGTTATTTGACATTTTTATCACACAACACACAAAGGTTAAGTGTCGAAAGGTATGTTCCTTTTGGCTAACAACTCTCACATGTGGGCGGTTATGTGGCGGCTAGCTTGGAGGATTTTGTGGGGTCATGACCATACCAAGGTGATAGGTGGCGTGTAGTCGCGAGCTTGAAAGATAATGAGGCAGATGCAGAAATAGGCCGTGAGTTTGTGAGGATGTGCCACTTGGTGGATGCAGAGGTCATTGCGGGGTTGCAAGGCTGGATGACAGTTTGCAAGAAGGCCGCGAACTTGCGACTGGCGCCAGTTGCCAAGTCATGGTGGTTAATGCTAGTTAGCGGTTAAGGCCGTGAGCTCGTGACTGGCAGTGGATGCGAATTTGCGATACTTAAGAAACACAACAAATAATGTTTGCAAGATCGCGATTGGCTTTGTCATGGGGTCACACCTATCGTGGCAGTTAGCAATTTCAGGTTGCGAGCTGGCGACTAATGGGTAATCGTCAGTGGTCGCGAGGTCGCTGAAGTTTATGATAGGTAACAAAATAGTTAGCGAGTGCGTGAGATGCTTCCATGTGGATAGGTTGGGCTCGCAAGATAGCGAATGGGCACCACGTGTCCTGAGATATTTTTCCTTGATCGTTCCAAGGAAGGTACGAGGTGTTGCTACAAGTTTGCAGTAGACAAAAGAATTGGAAAGGTGGCGAACAAGCAATGGTATATATTTGTCTAGATATTTTAAATGAAATCAACTGTCTTGCTGCGAGCCCAGGTAGTTGAGGAATTGAAGAGGATTGATCCAAATGCAGAGCGATTTTTTGAAGAAAGAAGAGCAAGATCAGATTTTATCAGGTGGGTGGATAAAAGTAGTATAAGAGGAGATTCAAAGTCTTCATCCATATCAAATCTCCACCTCTCGGTGACGGCTCTAGTCAACTTTTTGTCAGTTTCTCTTCAGTTTCTTAGGTGGTGGAATCCTTCCTAGGATGGATGGTGGTTGAGTAGTTATTGTTTTTCCCTAAGTTATCCATCATTGGTTGAAATCCTTATTCTATAAAGGATTTTTACAATCATTTAGAAAAAGGAGTTCGTCCTTATGCAATTTTTTTGCATCTTAAGTGACTATTTTGAAGTTCTTTTGCAATTTTTCCTGCATATGTTTTGTAACTCAACTAGGGAATGAAATACAGATCACAGCTTGGATGCTATTTTTATGACTCAATATTTTCCATCTCATTCTTGTAGGTTTTGTGTGTATTTTTCTAATTGATCAAACTACTCGTGGAATGCTTTCTTTTCCTTGGAGTTGTCTTGGAGTTTATCACCTTTTCTGCAACTAGTATGTTTTATGCAGGTCATTAAGTGTGCCATAAAATGTATGCGTCTCCTCAATTGTGAAGTTGTCTTCCTTTTGTGAGCCAGGTGCACCTAGGTCTCTTTGTGAAATATTGATTCAAGGATCATACTCTAATAAGTTGTGCAAGCTAAGTCTATATAATGGTAAACTAGTGTGTGCTATTATGTGTTTTTTAATTCCCTAAACCAATCTTGGTGCATCACCTCAGTAGCTTTAATTCAAGTTCAATTTTATGCAATCTTTCTCTCCCCTTTTCCCCTAGGTATTTTCTGAGTTTAGGTGAAGCATCATATAGGAATCGGCCTAGAACCCGGAGATTCACTCCAACTGTTGAGTGACCCACTACTCAGGAGTGTTTCCATGTTCCTCTAGAAAGATAGGTTCAAAGACTTAGCAAGGGTGCATTTTTTAGAGACAACAGTAACATAGGAAAGGAACATTATAGTGGGACCAGAGCATAATCCTGCCACCCTATGTTGATGAAAACATATCAAAGGAAGATGACCAAAATGAGTGAACAATTAAGCAATGAATTAAGAGCCTTCATGGAGAAAATGACTCAAACCACCTAAGCCCTCATGGAACAAAATGAAAGAACAAGTCAACTCCTCCAAGCCATTCAAAACTTAAGTACTAATAGCTCTAAATCTAACCCAACCAATGGGAGGGATACTAATTCTAATAATTCTGAGAACAATCATAACCACTCACCAAAATTTTCCCAACCAAGGCCAACAAGATCCTCGTTCTTTCCTCGAGAAAACCAAGAGGAAGAAGGGGAAGCAAATGAACCACCTAGAGATAATGTAGATGAGATCTTAGAAGCATATTCTAGATTAGCCCCTGAATTGAGAAATCGTGTATCCTATAAAGACCATAATGATGCTAAGACTAAAGCTAATCCTAACCTTAAGAGAAAGAAAGAATCTGATAAGGACCCTGAGAAGAAAGTTAATAAGATAACCCAACCGAGTTTTGATGGAACTGAAAAATCTCTGCACAAGCATGGGTTTAAGCTGGATACATACCTATCATTAAGTCCCATGACAATAGAGAATGCAATCAAATTTGTTGTGCTACACTTAACTGAGATAGCCCATGAATGGTGGTAGCATGGACTTATGATTCAAGGCTATCAACTTATAACTTCCTATGATGAGTTTACCCAAAATCTCATTAAGAGATTCAATTAGAGACATCCATAATGGTACTTCATGGAATTATCTCAACTAAGGCAACAGGGAACTGTAGAAGAATTTGCTAATGATTTCCAAAAACTAGTTTTCATGGTATGTAAAATTTCACAAGAAAGGCTCACATACCTTTTTTTAGAGGGTTTGAAAGAATCAACCTGTAGCGCGGTTAGTGCCCTTGACCCTACAACCTTGGAAGAAGCAATATCTAAAGGAAATAAATTTGATCACCAACCACTCAAAGATCGGTTCAAAAGATTTTCATCAAAGGAATATAAACATAAGAGAGAAATCCCTAAAAAGAGGGCATGCTTTCTTTTCAAGGAACCTTGGGATCTAGGACATATGTGCAAATGAATGGAAACACTAAAGTAGCATAATGAATTAAAAAGGAAGAGCCTATGTTTGAATTGAAAAGAACCCTGGGATTGTCATCACATATGTAAAAAGGGGAGCCATATGCATAACATAGAAGAGGCATTAGATGGAGATGAAGATAGTCCTAACAAAAGGGAAAGAATAGATGAAGAAGAAAATGGGTCCCTCTCCACCATTTCTCAAGTCAATGAAAATTGACCCTTCAGAATCAAAGACACCCTCAAAGGACAAAGGGTAATCACTCTAGTTGAATATGGAGCCTCACACAACTTTGTTAGCAAAAGTCTTGTGTCAAAAAGGAAATTGGAGACTAAAGATTTTAAGGGATTCATGGTAGCACTAGCAAATGGAAATATTGATCCATGTACTAAAATTATACCCCAATTGGAAATCACCTTAGATAAGCACACCATTAAGGTAGATTTTTATGTAGTAAATATTCAATATGATATAATTTTGTGGATGCCTTGGATACACTCATTAGGACAGACCACCCAAATTTGGAAATTTTCTTCAATCATGAAGGGCAAGAGCTCACTCTAAAAGGATTATCCAATGGAGCCCCAAAAGTGGTTTCACATAATAGGATGGAAAGGATATTCAGGCATAACCAAGCTGAGTGGGTTTCTCAATGTATTATTTTAGACAATCTTCATCCCAAGATCAAGTGGTCCAGTAGATATTCAACCAATCATAAGAAGGAATAAGAATATTTTTGAAGACATTCCACTATAAATTCCCCCTAAAAGAGAGTTTGAGCATACTATAGAATTGGAGGTAAGAGCCCGATCAGTAATCACCACACCTTACATGCATGCCCATAAATTTAAGGAAGAAATTGAGAAAACCATTAAAGAATTATTAGAAATGGGTCACATTCAACCTAGTACTAGTCCATTTGCATCTTTAGTAGTATTGGTAAAAAAGAAAGATGGAACATTTAGATTGTGTATAGATTACAAAGCTCTTAATAAGAAGATAATTAAAAATTGATACCCCATACCAAGGATTGATGAGTTAATTGATGAACTACATGGAGCCCGGTATTTCTGAAAAATTGACCTATAGTCTGGATATCATCAAATCCGAATGAGAGAAGAAGATGTGCGTAAAAATTCCTTTAGATGCCATTATGGGCATTTTGAGTTCCTAGTTTTACCATTCGGTCTCACTAATGCTCCAGCCACATTCCAATCATGCATGAATAATATATTTGAGAAGCAATTATGAAAATTTCTACTTTTATTCTTTGATGGTATTCTCATTTATAGAAAAACATGGGAGGAACACCTCAAGCATATTGAAGAAGTCCCAAGTATCTTAGAATCAGAATCCTTGTTTTCTAAGGTTTCAAAATGTGAGTTTGGGTTAGAATAAATTCTTTATCTAGGCCACAAAATCACTGCAGAGGGAGTAAGCGTTGATGAGGATAAAATTAAGGCCATCAAAGAGTGGTCAAAACCCAAAAATCTAACCCAATTAAGAGGATTTATGGGGTTATGTAGTTATTACCGACATTTTGTAAAAAGGGTTTTCCAAACTAGCTGCCCCCTCTAACAGATTTAACCAAAAAGGGAGATTTTATGTGGAATGATTAAACACACCAAGATTTTGAAAAAATCAAAGAGGAAATGAGCTCATGTCTGGTTTTGGCCATTCTAGACTTTAGTCTACCCTTTGAACTACAATGTGATGCTTTGGGCGAATGAATCGGGGCAGTGCTTATGTGAAACATGCATCCCATAGCATTTCAAACCTGCAAGCTTACAAAAACTGAGAAACATTACTCTATCTATGGTAAATAAATGTTGGCTATAATGCATGCCTTAGCCAAATTTAGACAATACCTAATATGTGGGAAATTCAATGTTAAGACATATCATAACAACTTAAGATTTTTTATGAATAAAAAAGATCTTAATGACCGCGAACAAAAATGGATAAGAAAAATCCAAGCTTATGACTTAGATAATGAATATGTCAAAGGAACTAATAATTTAGTAGCTGACACCTTGCCTTGATGAGGTGACTTGAACACTATAACCAACATCATAGGGGATTGGGAAAATGACATTATTGCAGAGTATGCTAAAGATGTCCAGGCCAATGAGATATTTGAAGGGAAGTTACCAAATGATGACTATACAATAGTGGATGAACTCATTTTATATAAAGGTAGAATATTCCGTATCCCTAGTTCCAAAATGAAAAGGAAATTTATAAAAGAATATCATGACAACCTCCTAGTAGGTCACCTAGGATACTATTACCTATAAACAAATAAGGGAAAATTTTTCTTGGAAAGGTCTCAAGAAAGATGTTTTGAAATATGTCAAAGAATGCATGACTTGACAGAGGAAAAAAGCATAGCAGAATCTTCCAGCAGGTCTTTTGCAACCTCTACCCATCCCTAACAAAAAGTGGGAGAGTACCTCAATGGATTTCATCACTGGTTTACCTAAAGTACAAGGGAAAGATTGCATTTATGTGATAGTGGATCGAATGACTATATATGCTCACTTCTTTGCAATAGCAACCGACTACAGGGTACCACAGATAACATAATTCTTCTTCAAATGATTTTAGATTACATGGATTACCAAGAAGCATAACTAGTGATTGAGACAGTCAGTTCCTAAGTCAATTCTGGTAGGAACTATTCCGATTGGCGGGAACACATTTAACACCTAGTACAAGTTACCACCCCCAAATGGATGGGAAGATAGAAATCATCAACAAATGGATAGAATGTTATCTCATAAATTATGTTATGGGCCAACAAAGTGCCTGGATCAAATGTTCACATTTAGGGGAATATTGCTATAATACCACCCATCACACGTCAATTGGAATGAGTCCTTTTAAAGCGTTATATGGATACGAGGCCACCACATTTAGAAGTGTGATCTCCTTGGATAGTAGAGCGCCAAGAGATAAAGACTTCATACAAAAAAGTATAAATCTTATGAAAACTCTAAAAGACAACCTTCACCATGCTCAAAATCAACAAAAAATCAATGCTGATAGGAAACACATGGAAATGACATTCAAAATTGGAGATATGGTTTTATTAAGACTTAAACCTTACAAACAAACATCAATCAAGAAAAGTGGAACAAAAAAATTAAAACCTCGATTCTATGGGCCATACAAGGTCCTAAGGAGAATAGGTGAAGTGACTTATGTGATAGAATTACCTGAGAATAGTAAGATCCACAATAATTTTCATGTATCTAGACTCAAGAAAGTCCTGGGGCAACAGATCAGTCCTTGTATAGAGTTGCCCTGACTTGATAACGAGGGGAAGCTTATCTTGGAGCCTGAAATTATCTTGGATGTGCGAGAGACAAGGTTAAGGAGTGGGATTATTCCCAAGTACTTAGTAAAATGGAAAGGATTACCTGAGACAGGCGCTACATGGGTAGGAGGAAAAATTATTTCCCACCCAAATCTCAAATTGCTGGAGGACAAGCAAATTCAGGAAGGGCGAACAATCATGAGCCTTATCTAACCCATGTATTTTAAACATATATGTACACAATTTGATTAACTTATGAATCATTTAAGAATTTATATATTTTCCATAATAATACTTTCGTGTTTAAATTGTAATATATAACAATAAATATTAATAATTATATCGATAATAATAATAATTTATAAATGTTGGTGATAATAATATTATTAATAATCTTTAATAATTATTAATAACACTAGTAATATTAAAATGTTTAATAAATATAATAAAAATAATATGAGCGACTAATAGTCGCAACATATAATAGTTGTGACATGTATTAATAATAACATTTATATTTTATAATAAACATAGTATACATATTAGTGACTAATAGTTGCAACATGTAAGGAGGTGACGTCTATCTCATAGGCTATGTTTAGCCTTGTAGAATTTAAATTTTTTATTATCTTATCTTATCTTATCTTATCTATCTCCTACATACTAATACACATTCCAAATCATGTTCATAGCAAGCCATGACAAAGAAGATGACAATTTTTGGAAATACAATAATTGGAAAGCAAGATACTGAGAGGGGGGGGGGGGGGGGGGGGGAATCAGA
>MU226675.1:2880258-2918570 GCA_018584345.1 Thuja plicata
ACTCTGTTAAGAGATTTTCACCTGATACAATGATTAAAAAGTCTCAAGTATTGATCCTTTGATATGCACTCTGATGCTGATGACGGATCTCCTCTTTTCAGTATCTCTTCTGATCTTATAATCTGATATACCTTTACTTTGTTGTTCACTGTGTTATGCTCTACTTGATCTCTGCTTCTGAACAAAATAACCCTCTGTGCATTTCACTACAAAATGAAGTTACTTCAACAACTTCTCTTCTACCTCTTGCACATACATGAAATAGGGTTTCGAAGAAATCTAATATATCTATATAGATCTGATAGTGAGATCTAGATCAACGATCAAGATCCAATACCCATACCATGATGGTATTACAATTAATGTTTACAATAAGTAATGCATAGGATAAAACAATTAAATGCATAATTACTACGTATAAAAATATTAAATGCACACATAAGTTGGCCCAAAAAGCTTATACAAGTCGGCCAGATCACTTATCATTGAAGTTTGTATCATTCCTGACAAGTGTACAAAAACTATCCTGCTCGGCATTTAACATCCCTGTCTACTCAGCTCGACAATGTAACTCAGCTCGGCAATGTAACTAGGCATACTGAAAAACTGCTCGACAATGTTGCTCGACCTTGTATAGTTTTAGCTCGGCCACAGTGATAGCCAAATAAAATTGCCTAATGAAATGACTAAGTGTTGGGAACTAATCATCAACAGAGCTTAGAGATTAACAGACAATATCGATAATAAGCATAATAAATCGAGTCAGAGGATAGAGTGATATTAATAAGACCCGATTCAAGAGAGCCACAAGACTAGGAAGAGGATCAACGATAGGGAGAAAACAAAGCTTACGTGGAGAAGGATATCCACGGTGGCATGCTTGCCAAACCATTGGATGAGAAAAAGTATCAGTCAAACATAGAGCCTAGAGGAGAGTGGAACAAACAACAAATAGTGAAGGCAAGCTGCAAGTATAGGAGGAAGGAGTCTAAAGCTTAGATAGTGGACGACATAACATGTATACTTTCTATTTTATGACAGATAATATAAATAGAATATATAAAATAGCAATTAAATATATAATTAAGATAGTAATTAGGGATAAGAGAAATCAATTTATTAAATATGATTTCTTATTAATCTATCACTTGTTAATACATATATATAAATGATTAATATTAATATCAGTATTGAAATTCACTTATCATAATTACAAAAATATCAATTTTAATAATAAAGAATAAATTTACCTTGTCATAGTTGGAGGGAGGGAGAGTAAGTAAGAGGGTATAAGGCTGATCCCTAAGTGAAGCCAGGAGGGATGAGTTTCTCTTTGGACTTAGGCTATACGAGCTGAGGATCCCACTGCGTCTCCCTGATATTCCTTTGTGATGAGAAATAGTACTTACGATGTAGGCATGGTTAAGGAAGGAAAGTGCCCATTGAAGACACCTCGGTGGAAGTCGTTGGACAAGGGCTAGGGTTCCACCCTTGGGCTTAGTGAGCTCTCCTTGGCCAAACCTAAGATGACCTGACCTATACAAATAATAATATATGTAAGCAATAAATATGCACATACAATTATAATGATATAAACAAAATAAAGTAGCAATGGTCAATTTTGTTCCTAACCTTGATTATACTAACTATGTGGATATGATCTAGATAGGGTAACATAGGAAGGGAACATTACAACCTTTGCTAGGATTTTGTGCACACCATTTCACATTCAATACATAAGAAACCATAAGCAAGGAAGCACCAAGATTCTCTCACCTCCATTGAAAGATAGTTTCTATTTATTCGTTAGAGAATTGCAAACTAGAAGTTATTTTTATGGTATAGCAACCTTAATTTGGTTAGGAATATTATCAATGCTATCATACATCTCCTCAAGGCTTTGAGTATTAGAGTCAATTTTATCACCGTGAAAAATATACCTTATCAATTGATGGATTTGTTATCAATTCAAAGCATCTTTCACCATTTCTTTCCCTCATTCCTTGTTTTAACTTGTCCCGACCCATCAATTCTAGTTTCATGTCATGATCATTAGTTGTAAGGGTTCTTGTGATTCAATAATTCTATTTAAGAGAATTATGTATGTATTATATTTGGTCTCAATAGGTTTGAAAATTATTTCTTAAAGAATGTCTAAAATATTGCATGTAATATGTGGCAATTATAAATAAATTTATACACATCCCTTGCATTGACTATAACCTATTTGACCAATTTTCTTTCCATGTTTGATGGCGCAATATTCATGGCATGCACACAAGGGGCCTAAAGAATATACTTGTAGGTAGTTTCAAACAATATCTTTGTTGTACACACATAGGTTGCATTTGTCACAACTTCAATTTTTAGGGTAAGCTTTGTTGATAACATATTTGAGGATTTGAAATTGAAATTATGCATTATTATAGTGTTCCCAAAAATGTACACGAGGAATTAAGGGATCTCAACTTGTCACCATGATATTGGTGGGTACATGTTGAATAGTTGTCCTCTTATTTGTTATAAATTAAGTAGTGCATTCTCTAGATTATGTAATAAATAATAAATTTACATGTTAATGTTAATTTATCAGATGTTATTTTTTAGTTAGTTATTAGTTGTGTTAGTTGGTAGTTAATGGTTTCAATAGATAAAGGAAGAAAGGTTTTATAAAGCCATGACATGTAATGATGTAGGTGTTGAAGATGAATGACTTATTTGTGGGTTTCATCCTTTGATTCTCATACATGTCTCATATTCAACATGGTATTATTTCTTTTATTGCTATAAATGTAGAATTTTGAATAGTATTCATATGTTCATATGTATATATATGTGTGTGTGCGTACATAGGTATGTACCTATATACACATTTGAATGTATGTATACTATGAGGTTTATTATTAAGTGCATTGTGAATGATAAAGCAAGAGAAGTCTGACTTTTATGACTATTTTAAGGCAGCAAGTAAGGTGTTCATTATCCATGTTTGTTTCATAATAATGAACTCACATATTTAAACCTTTTTGGATTCTAAAATAGTAAGATTATTAAAAGAGTATTTTTTTGACATTGAAAGATGAAACATATTTTAAGACCAGTTTAAAAACAAGTCAAACTAGGGTCATAAGAGAAGTTGTTTTGCTAAAATAGTAAGTCTTCTACCCTAACAAGTCACAATAATTCTTTCTAAGTCACAAGTACATGATGGGCGACATTATTTGCAAGTTCTTCAACCTATTAAGGGTTATGCTATTTCATGATAAGAGACATACCTAAACACACTTGTATATCTGTTAAGACGTGAACATGTTGTAGTAGCCCATAGTCTATAAAATGGGGGAATGCATAATGAGAAGTTCTGTGTCACTACTATGTTTAGATTTTGAGTTAACTGAGCTAAAACTATAGGATGGTTGTTGTTTTCCAAGTTGAGTTAGAGGTGTGTGAACATATACTACACTTCTTTTAGCGGTTTCATTATTATGAAACTTTGGCCAAAGTGATGCAATAATATTTTCTTGCATTCAACCGGTTCACAATGTTCCAAATTGCATAGTCTAGTTAGGATGGTTATATGTATAGTAACATGTATATCTATTGTTGTATGGTTGATTGGGTTATGTAGGACACCGCATCATTAATGATTCTTTTTTCTAATCTTTCATGAAGGGTAGGTCCACTTCCAGTTGGAAGGTGTGCTAGGGACCGCCAATCATTGGTTGGAGGTAAAGTGCTCGGGTAATGCTTTCCCTTTGTAAATGACTCACTGAGACTTGTGATATAGAAACATGAGTCCAATCTTAGTAGTTTTGAATTATAGCATACTTGAGTTCAGTGAAGAGTTTTATGTTACATATTAACTTAAAAATTTCTATTTGAAAATTTTGTTTTATGGAGCATACATTGTTGATGCTACTATCTATTCAAGAAGGCTGTGCACCACACTTTTCGAGAGTGGAATTGATAACAAAGAGTTAAGAATAGACTCTAGTTTGATCCATCAATGAACTTTTTTAACTACAAAATTCTTTGTAATGAAAATAAAATAGTGCATGTGATGAGATCTCTCTTACTATAAATTTAAAAAATTCAATTGATCGTAATTGATTTCTTTAATTTCTTTATGAATTTTATTTAATGTTTATAGTCATAAGTAATATGAACACCCTCTATTTATTTGTTCATTGTCTGAGGGCTGGCTGTTCATAGTTTTGGTTAGAACTATTAATGTGGAAAACCACACCAATTCATCTTGCTGTAAAATATAATATCTAAATTGTTAGAAAAAATACTAATTTTATATTTTTTGTTTGAAGACTTTATTTTACGAGAATGTTGTATACTCACACTTTTGCAAGTGGAATAAAAATAAAAAGTAAAGCATAGACTCTAATTTGATCCATGAACAAAGTTCTATAACTATTAAGTGTTGGAATGAAAAGAAAATAGTGAATGTCATAAGACCTTTTCTTCCTATAATTTCAAATAATTCAATTAATGGTCATTACCGTCTCTACAATTTTCATTTAATGTTCACACCCATAAATAGTATGAAAGATCTATATCTAATTATTTTTTATCGAATAAATATTCATACAATAATAATGATTTAAACAAAATAAAGTAGCAATGGTCAATGTTGTTCCTAACCTTGATTATCCCAACTATGTGGATAGGATCTAGATAAGGTAACATAGGAAGGGAACATTAAAACCTTTGATAGAATTTTGTGCACACCATTGCACATTCAATACATAAGCAACCATAAGAAAAGAAGCACCAAGCTTTTCTCACCTCCATTGAATGATAGTTTCTATTTATTCATTAGAGAATTGCAAACTAGAAGTTATTTTTCTGGTATAGCAACCTTAATTTGGTTAGGAATACTATCAATTCTCTCATACATCTCCTCAAGGATTTGAGTATTAGATTCAATTTGATCACTGTGAAAAATAGACTTGATCAATTGATGGATTTGATATCAATTCAAAGCATCTTTCACCACTTCTTTCACTCATTCCTTGTTTTAACTTGTCCCGACCCATCGATTCTAGTTTCATGTCATGATCATTAGTTGCAAGGGTTCTTGCAATTCAATAATTCTATTTAAGAGAATGAAGTATGAATTATATTTGGTCTCAATAGGTTTGAAAATTCATTCTTAGAGAAGGTCTAAAATATTGCATGTAATATGTGGCAGTTATAAATAAATATTTACACATCCTTTGCATTGACTATAACCTATTTGACCTTTTTTTTTCCATGTTTGATAGTGAAATATTCATGGCATGCATACAAGGGGCCTAAAGAATATACTTGTACGTAGTTTCAAACAATATCTTTGTTGTACACACATAGGTTGCATTTGTCACAACTTAACATCTTTGAGGATTTGAAAATGAAACTATGCATTATTGTAGTGTTCCCAAAAATGTACACATGAGGAACTAAGGGATCTCAACATGTCACCATGATATTGGTGGGTACATGTTGAATAGTTGTCCACCCACGAGAATGGTGCATTATTTGTTAGAAATTAAGTAGTGCATGCTCTAGATTATGTAATAGATAATAAATTTACATGTTAATGTTAATTTATTAGATATTATTTTTTAGTTAGTTATTAGCTATGTTAGTTGGTAGTTACTGGTTTCAATAGTTAAATGAAGAAAGGTTTTATAAAGCCATGGCATGGAATGATGTAGGTGTTGAAGATGAATGACTTATTTGTGGTTTGATCTTTTGACTCTTATGCATGTCTCATATTCAGCATGGTATTATTTCTTATATAGCTATAAATATAGAAGTTTGAATAGTACTCATATGTTCATATATATATATATATATATATATATATATATATATATATATNTTTATATATATATATATATATATATATATATATATATATATATATATATAGTATGAGGTTTATTATTAAGTGCATTGTGAATGATAAAGGAAGAGAAGTTTGACTTTTATGACTATTTAAAGGCAACAAGTAAGGTGTTCATTATCCAAGTTCATTTCATATCAATGAACTCACATATTTAAACCTTTTTGGTTTCGAAAAGAATATGATTATTAAAAGAGTATTTTTTGACATTGAAAGATGAAACATACTTTAAGACCAGTTTAAAACTAGGTCAAACTAGGGTCATAAGAGAAGTTTTTTTGCTAAAATAGTAAGTCTTCTACCTTGACAAGTCACAATAATACTTTCCAAGTCACAAGTACACGAGGAGCGATATTATTTGCAAGTTCTTTAACCTATTAAGAGTTATGCTATTTCATGATAAGAGAGATACCTAAACACACTTGTATATCCGTTAAGACGTGAACATGTTGTAGTAGCCCATAGTCTATAAAATGGGGGAATGCATAATGAAAAGTTCTGTGTCACTACTGTGTTTAGATTTTGAGTTAACTGAGCTAAAAATGTAGGATGGTTGTTGTTTTCCAAGTTGAGTTAGAGGCGCGTGAACACATACTACACTTCTTTTAGAGGTGTCATTATTATGAAACTTTGGCCAAAGTGATGCAATAACCTTTGCTTGCATTCAACCGGTTCACAATATTCCAAATTGCATAGTCTAGTTAGGATGGTTATATGTATAGTTACATGTATATCTATTGTTGTATGGTTGATTGGGTTATGTAGGACACCACATCATTAATGGTTCTTTTTTCTAATCTTTTATGAAGGGTAGGTCCGCTTCCAGTTGGAAGGTGTGCCAGGGACCGCCAGTCATTGGTTGGAGGTAAAGTGCTCGGGTGATGCTCTCCCTTTATAGATGACTCACTGAGACTTGTAATATAAAAACATGAGTCCAATCTTAGTAGTTTTGAATTTTATATTGGACATGTGATGAAAATGATGTTAAGAAATAATAATAATTTTATTTCAATTTATTTTTTCATGTTTTACTTTCATTATGGAAAAGATAATAGCATACTTGAGTTCAGTGAAGAGTTTTATGTTACATATTAACTTAAAAATTTCTATTTGAAAATTTTATTTTATGGGGCATACATTGTTGATGCTACTATCTATTCAAGAAGGCTATGCACCACACTTTTTGCGAGTGGAATTGATAACAAAGAGTTAATAATAGGCTCTAGTTTGATCCATCAATGAACTTTTTTAACTACAAAATTCTTTGTAATGAAAATAAAATAGTGCATGTGATGAGATCCCTCTTACTTTAAATTTTATAAATTCAATTGATCGTAATTGATTTCTTTAATTTCTTTATGAATTTTATTTAACGTTTATAGTCATAAGTAATATGAACACCCTCTATTTAGTTGTTCATTGTTTGAGGGCTGGCTGTTCATAGTTTTAGTTAGAACTATTAATGTGGACAACCACACCAATTCATCTTGCTGTAAAATATAATATCTAAATTGTTAGAAAAAATACTAATTTTATATTTTTTGTTTGAAGACTTTATTTTACGAGAAGGTTGTATACTCACACTTCTGCAAGTGGAATAAAAATAAAAAGTAAAGCATAGACTCTAATTTGATCCATCAACAAAGTTCTATAACTATTAAGTGTTGGAATGAAAAGAAAATAGTGAATGTCATAAGACCTTTTCTTCCTATAATTTCAAATAATTCAATTAATGGTCATTACCGTCTCTACAATTTTCATTTAATGTTCACACCCATAAATAGTATGAAAGATCTATATCTAATTATTTTTTATCGAAAGCATTATGTATTTATGTATAAATTTTGTTTAATTGTATTTAAATCTATATAAAATTAATTTATAAATTTATAATAAAATTTTATGTAATTACTAAAAAGGAGTCACTTAGGTTAGACCTAATGATAGAGGCATTGTCAATGACGATAGGTTCAAGTCTTGATTTAAACAATGCTCAGAATATGGCGTGACACAATTATAGAGTCATAATTCCAACTTGCCCATCATACTCCTAATAAGGATTGTAGTACCCAAGGCTAACATAAATGAAAATAGATCCTTTTATAGTCTAGAATAATTTGTTTTTAGGTTACAAACGACTTATAGTAACAAGGGACTACCTTATACTCCTTGCAGGAGGCACCTAACTGTGTTACAAAAGAAGTGTACATACTTTACCCCCGTACAATTTGAACTTATGGCCTCTAACATAAATTCTCGACTAATAACACACTCTCTCTCTATATATAAATAAATAAACAATATAAACATGAAAACATAAGATATTCATCGTTATTGTATTCCTCCATAACCAAAGAACAATAATTATCTCCAATTACTAAAGACCTAATTTCCATTGACTTAGCCTTCGAAGACTTTTTAATTGACTTAGCCATGGAAGACTTTTTATCATGGAAAGAAGGACTAACATTTATATAAACAATATAAACAGGAAAACATAAGATATTCATCAATATTGTATTCCTCCATAACAAAAAAATCAATAATTATCTCCAATTACTAAAGGCCTAATTTCCATGGACTGAGCCATGCAAGACTTATTTATTTATTTATTATGGAAAGGAGGACTAATGTTAATGGAGTCCAAAAAGGACAAGAATTGAAATAACTCAGTCAGTCGTATTATGATTTGAAATTTAGAAGCTTCTTATTGCTGGGCGGCCATAAACGAACAAATCTTAAATTCTGGAAGGACCTTGCTGGGCAATTTATGCTCAAAAATCTGCTTGCGGTGGCTTTCATTCATACTCATACATTTGTTTTTTCTTACCATTGGATTGAATTACATCAATGGTGACGTGATAGAAAAAAAAATCATGAAAAACATTTTAAACTTCTGCCAACTGTTTTAGGAATTGCGTAACGCATTTTGATTCTTCATGCGTCTTTCATTTCTTGGCCTGGCCAACTATTTCCATTAGGATGATGAAAGGAAGGAGAGATTCAATGGTTTAATGAGACGTGTAAAGATGTTATGTGAGGAGTAAAAGGTGTATGTATTGTTATCATTATTATTGGAACGAAGAAAAGAAGAAAAGTTAAAGAAAATTTTAACGTCTAGGAGGTTAAATGTAACCTATGGGACAGCCAGTCGACCTCAGTAAATCAGCTCTTTTTTATGCAAGTTAATGACAAGGGCACCCATCATCCCAATGTTCTTCTCGCTGAATAAGTTATGCCAAGAGCTAGCTGTTAACATATTCATAAATTTATCCCTGCTGTCATTGTAAGCAACACATTCCACAATAAAATGGTGTTCAGTTTCCACATTTCCGGAATTGTAAAATGAACAAACCCGCTCATCCCATGCCTCTTTTGGTCTTTTTCAACGCCCCGTCTCACTACGAAGCTGATGCGAGTTAGTCGTAAGCTGAGCAATAAGAATTTTTGCCTTCCATGCAATATTGGCCCCTATGTAAGCCTTTTGAAGTTGGTCACATGTAGGATTAAACTCGCTGATATAGTATTTTTTCCTCCGGCCTATCCCATTACCCTAGCTCCTCTTGTTAAACTTATCCATAACGTTGAAATGAATGTTCCATTTACCTATCCACTTGATGTTTTGTTGCATCCACATCTTCTTCCTTTTGCACAATACCTCATTAAAGACAACCTTAGGCCATTTTTCGTTGAAATGAGAAGTAGATTTCTTGAGTTTATATCAATTGAGAAAGTGGGGTTAGAATGATTGGTAATGTGTTTGATAGTGTGATGGGCATGTTAATAGAAACTTATATGTTAAGGCAATCTTTTTATTAAGGTTAGGGTATTGATTGGTCTGAAAAATGGATTTAGGTTTGGTTTGTTCTTATATAATTCTCTTGGAAATCTTAATTTTAAGGTTGCAAGCAATAATTCATGAGATTATTTCTTCATTTTTGTTAAATGGAGATAGATTATGGATTTTATCACTACCATTTATGAAGTCATTCACTCAATGGAGAAAAGACAAATCATTGAATTCATTTTCAATCTATATGTATACAAGGCTTATAAACATGTCTCTTATTCCTTCTTTAACAAAATGCTTAACAAATTTGGCTTCTGTATCAAATTGTAATTTCTTCCCCCAATTATCTATTATTATCTATTATTATCGCCCTCATTACGGATTTCTTCTCGCCCTCGCCCCCGGTTCGGGGTGTGAAGTGGCCCTCATGTGCCTCCACCATCGGTCACTCCAGATCCATTAGACCTCGTAGTGCTTCTACTCATTAGCGATAGACCTCCAGCAGATCATGACGACGGCTCCATACCCTTATTCTTTCGGGTCACTATCCTTCTGTGTTGGATTTCTTTCTGCTCGGGAAGGACCCCTAGTCCTTTCCCTGGTGGTTCTTTGTTCTCTGCTTCTTCTTGTTTGGTTCCTTGTTCTTTTAGCTGCTCCCCCGACCACTGTTTGGTGGTCTGCTAGTTTCTTGCTTTTTGGCTGTTTGTTTCCTATCCCATAGACCCTTGTTGGTCTTCTGTTGGACATTAATAAATTTATCTTATCTTATCTTATCTTATCTATTATCTAATAATAATAGATAATAGATACACATCGTCAAGTATTCTATGACTATAAGTAGTGCTTTCCTTTGGTCTGCTATTTAAATGGTTAAAATAATAGTCATAGAATACTTGACGATGTATATCTATATCGATAGTTCCCTAGTACCCACATTCATGTGAGGTATAGTAAACCCTTATTATAGGGCTAGGATAGGCTCTTAATTGAGCCACTGTCACATGTATAGACAACAAGCCCTTGAAGTTCTTCCACTACAAACTAATTGTATTTAGAAGCATAAATCCCATACTTGTTGGTTTAGGGAGTGTGTTTCACACCCTGGAGTTACTCATAATGTACCCTTCATTGTGAAAAAAATATTTAGTTGCAAGGTTTTTGAACCTTTAGGGTAAGAGAAAAGGTGTGGCAGTGTCATGTTGGGGGAGTGAGTACCCACTGATCTCTATCTGTTCACTTTCTGGTATTTCTATGTAGCAGGGGCCTCTAAAAGTAGTATCCACTTTCCAACCTAGTTTGTAAATGTTTTTGGGTGTTTTCAAATGTGATGAAAAGTGAATTCAACCATGGGCTAATCTAGTCCTCTTAGATCTTACCCTGATTTTTTAGATTCAAATAACCATTCTATCCGACGTGTCTAATGTGAGTATTGAAATAATATTTCCAAACCAAAACTCACTCAAAATTCAAAATAGATCGTCCAAACACAGTTATCATAGAGAACTAGTCAATTAACTCAAAACTTTGTCAAAAAATCAAAACATTGGAACTTCAAAACATTTGAGATAAAAAAACATCAGAAACTTTGAAAACTTCATTTCAACCTTGCATGTCAAAACATAGGTGTCACCTTAGGTTAAACTTTGCATCATCATTTTCCTAAGACTTAGGTTAACCATTACCTCCATTTTCATTGTCCCAAACTTAGGTTCTTGCATTGTCAAACCTCAAGTCCTTCATATTAGGTCATTTTATTTTCCTAGTGTAAGTCCTTAGGTTGCATTTATATCCCCAAAATCATATTTTGGAAATTCAAAAAATTAAATCTTAGATCATTTCCTAGGTTATTGTTAGGAAGTATAGGCCTTGTAAAAAATTGTCTTTTATCATCATCAACAAGTCAAAAACCTATCTCATCACTCTAGTGATAGGTACAACTTTGTTAATTTCCATCATTTGTCCATTTAATCCCGTAAGGTCTTCATTTCTTTTTAGTCTCTTAGGGTAATGTTCACAGATTTGCATTCGTAAGGTTTCCAAAATCTCAAAATACTAAAAACATGTTAGAATTAATGTAGCACATACAACTGAGGGGGGGGGGGGGGGGGGGGGGGGGGGTTGAATTAGTTATGACCAAAAAATCAAGGCCTTTAACCAAATTACCAACTTAATCTTAGATCCAAATGATAAACATGAATGCAAGAACATAACATAGTAATCAACACATAACTCCAAGATTTTTTGACGTGGAATCCCTGTTAGGGGAAAAACCACTATGGGGATCAAACCCACAAGATGAATGTAGTTTTTAAAAAAAACTATACCCTATAGGAGTATTACAAACAGGAATGCACATGCATTCAGGCACATTACCTAGAGCTCACAGCTCAATTACAACAAGGGTTTCAACTAAAAGGAAGGCTCACTACCTAACAAAGATCTCCAATCTCAGATCATAAAGGATATACTGTCCAAACTCACAAACTAACCAAAAAAAATCTCTGATATGACACTATAGTTCCAATGAAGTACATTAAATATCTACCCCAATTGAAGATTCCACTCATACCTCTTCTCTTTATCATCTCTTATCCATCACACAAGTTCACAATAAAAAAATGATTACATATTTATATATATTACATCAATTTATCTCAACTAGGTCAGCCAAGGACCTAATTACAAAATATTAACTCAATACAGCTCAATACATAATGCGATCCATTGAATGTCGGCTAAGACATATAAATGATCCATAAAAACATCCTCAAACACACTCTAGATCCATAAATCACGCCATGATCCTTCGCAACACGCTACACCACCAAGTCGACCAAGAAAACCAAGAACACCAATACGTTACATGAAAAATCTTCAATTACGATCACATAATCCAATGTGATCTAGAAACATGAATATGACACAATCAAGAAACATCAACAAGCAACATGAAATACCATGACATCAACAGGAACAACTCTTTCTCATAAATCATACATCTCTGCATTGTTTATTAGGAACACTAATCAATAACCACTGTCATACAAGAAAAATAGCTTTCCAGTATCCAAATCATGAACCACTCAAGATGAGGACACACATTCATGTCCTAAACTCACCATCAGGTTAGCAATAAAGAATATTGCATAACTGATCCACACTGATCCAATAAATGAAACATTGTCACTTCCTAAACAACCAAAATACCATTGTTTGATAAATCCTTCACAACTCACTTAAATCATCATGTGAACCTGTGCCACTTGAACAAGATCAAGTAAAGACATTCCTCAACATATTTCCAACTTCACCACACGTGATATGCAATATAGTATCTGTACCACATAAATCATCTCACTAGACAAACCGGGAATACTATCTCCAACATTAGGAATATGTTGACATCAATGAAAAAATATTAATGCCAACACATATATGCACAATCTCAACAATATCTTAACAATATCCTCCTTTGGCATTGGTGGCAACATATGATGTGAAAAATCAAATCAATGCACAAAGAAACAATATAAACAATACTACCAATTATATCCATAATATGACATACTTGTTTTACCATCTCTCCCTCATAGTCTCATACTTGTTTTTCACATGAATATCTCTCCGCCTTTGACATCAATGACAAAGGAACATGTATGCACTAAGTCGTAGAGGCCAAAATTTGAACAAACATCTCTCGAAAATTGAATGAACATCTCTCAACCACTACCCCCTAAGGAGTAGCCACCAAAAACATCAATCCAGATTAATGATAATATGTAAGCACAATGGATTGATTCATCTCAATGCATCTCTATCTCTGATGAGGAGGGAAAATCACCCCAAGCTTACCTCAGAGATACTCAAAAGTATCCTTTGGCAAGGGCTTCATGAAAATATATGCATTCTTCTCTTTTGTAGACACATACTCCAATATGACTTCTTTCTCACTGAATTTGTCTCTCAAGAAATGATATTTAATAGAAATATTCTTTGTATTTGAATGCAACATAGGGTTTTTTGAAATATTGATAGCACTTGAGTTGTAACAATGAATAGTAATAGGCTCATCAATAGTCACTCTAATATCTTTCAACATTTGATTCATCCATATCACTTGTGTACAATTAATAGAAGCAAAAACATATTAGCTTCAACAATAGATTGATATATGCAATTTTTTTTCTTACTTTCTCATGAAACTAATCTCTTATCCAAGAAAAATACTCCACCAATTGTGCTCTTTCTCTCATCCACATTACTAGCCCAATCCACATCAGTAAATGCACTCAATGTAAACTCATCATTCTTCCCATACCATAAACCATAATCAAATGTCCCTTTCAAGTATCTGAATGTCCTCTTATTAACAACAACAACATGTGATTCCTTCAGTTCTGCTTGAAATCAAGCATTAATGCAAACAACATTCATAATATCTGGTCTAGTTTGTGTCAAGTATAGTAAGCCACTAGTCATATATCTACATATTTTCTGATTTGCATTAGGTGTATCATCTATCTTTATCAATTTTCAACTTGTAATCATAGGAGTACCGACATGTTTTGAATCATCCATACCAAATTTATTCAAAACTTATTTCACATACTTAGACTGAGATATGAAATTACCTTTATCAGTTTGTGTAATCTAGAGTCCAAGGAAATATTTCATCTCACCTATCATAGACATCTCAAATTATTTTTGCATCTCATAAAAAAATTCCTTACTGAGTTTGTCATTTCTACCAAAAATAATATCAGCCAAAAAGACTTCAACAATCAAAATGTTATCATGATCAATTTTGAAGTACACATTACTATCAACAATACCTTTACTAATGGAAGGAGCGGGAGTGGGAGTGGGAGCTGGAGACAACAGGTAGGCAGGAGGGAACTTGAAAACCTGCGATGGCAGGAAATGTGATGCTGGAGGAAACCTGGCATCTGCAGCTGCAGGAGACCAACAAAAAGTGGGAGGATCAATATAAGAGGGCTACACTAAAGATTCAGATGAAGTCAACGACCCTCATTTCGAAGATGGTGGGCCACAAGAAACCTCATCTAAAGGTAAGAGTTCTTTTGCTGATAAAAAAGATCATGCTTCAAATAGGAATCTACCTAAAGGTAGCTAGTCATCGTTATTTGGGATTAAACCCTCAGGAAAATCTACTTTTCCTAGTATCAACAACATTTCAGAACCCAGTAAGAGTTATTTTGGTATCTCCATTCCTGACCCCCTTGTGGATCATACTATATCTACAATGGCTCTTACTCTGGTTGGTAAGTTTACGGGGGTAAGACCTAATATTGAGCTTGTCAGAGAGTTTTCTTATCGTAAATAGAAACTCAAGGGACAAGTGGATATCGCAGCAATGCCGTAGGGGGTTTTCTCCTTTGTCTTTTCAAATATGGAAGACCTATCAAAAGTGCTATGTGGAGGACCTTGGATGTTTGGAAAATCATCTTTGGCTCTTTAAAAATGGGTTACGAATCTGGATCTGAATGCTGAGATATTTGATATTGCTACTGTTTGGGTGAGACTACCTAGCCTCCCAATGGAATACTGGCATGAGGATGTATTTGTTGGTCTCGCAAGTGCGTTTGGGGAACTATTGATAGACCCGATGACAACCGTTAAATCTAGACTGGTCTATGCTAGAATCTGTGTGAACATACACCATAAGACATATCTACCTGATCAACTCTAAACTAGGTAAGCACATCCAAACTGTTGAATATAAATCAGTTCCCTTTGCTTGTTTCTCCTATAAAAAAGTTGGTCATTGGGATAAACACTGTCCACTGAATAAACCAAAAGAAAAATAAGAACATAAAAGGGAAACAAAAAAGTATGGAAGTAGAAAATCAATCCAAATGAAAATTCTTTAGGGAATCTAGATCTAGGTCAACATGAGAACAAAACATAGAGTTTAATCAGTAATGAATCAGAGGTTAACTTGCTACCTGAAAACCATATCACTTTAGATAAACAACCTAGTATTGATCAAGAAGTTAGAGTATAATCTACACAAGAGAAAGAACAACCTAAAGTGAAGGAGCTAGAAGCTACTAATAATACAACCATTTTGAAGGGTCCAGAATGTTTTCCCCCTACAAGAGCTGAAATTCCTCTTCCCGAAGAAGGAATTATCGGGGAACATGACCACAATGGTAATACTTTTGAAGATAGTGATGATGATTCATTATCCCTTATTACAGATCTGTGGAGTGAAGAAATATTGAAGAGAATTTTGAGTCCAAAGATAAAACTAGAAACCCAGGAAGCTCCATGGTCACAGGTAAAGGAAAAAAAAAATTTCAATAAAAATTTAGGCAAAAAAGGTGACCAGAACTACAGTACTATGAGTGAATCAGCTAAAAAAAATAAAACCAAAGTCAAGGGGGAGTACAAATAAGAAGACAATACAAGGCATATGTGGGCACTCCTAAAAGCAAAAAAAGGAAGGGAATCACATAAGAAAAAGAGAGAGCAAGAAGCAAAACAAAATATAGCGGATGGAAAACAATGCACCATCCCTAAGATATGTTCTCCAAGTCTTTAATATGAAAGTTATTTCATGGAATATTAGAGGGCTTAACAGGCCCCATAAATAGGATGTTCTTAGAAACATGGTTAGAGATAGAAAACCTGATATCTTACTTATTCAAGAAACTAAAATGCCTAAAGAAAATCTGGAAAAATGCACGCATCTAAAGATTATGGGAGTATAGGAGGTGATTCTGATGGTGCTTCAGGTGGCATTGGGATTTTTTGGAATAATAAAAATGTTGTGTGCAACTTAATTCTCAGTAAAAAGAACATTTTAGTGGTCAAGATTACCTTCCTTAAGGAGAAATTCAGCTGGAACCTAATCAATATATATGCCCCTAAAACTAGAGGAGGTAGACAGAAGTATATGAAAAGATTGAAAGAAATCCATAATCTTTACCAAGCAATTAGTTGGATGATCATGGGAGACTTTAATAATCCTCTTAAAAATGAGGAAAAAGGGTGGTATTACCTCCCAGCTTGATAGAAAATCTGATCTGGTGGACTTTATCAATGAGGAAGCCTTATTAGATATTAACCTGGAAGGCATTGACTATATGTTGTCGAATAGACGTACGGGGAAGGATGTGATCCAGGTTAAATTGGATAGAGCCCTCTTAACCCATGATTGGATTTCCAAGTATTTTTGTACTCTTTCTACTGAAATCTGCATTGGTTATGACCACTATCCTATATCCTTAAATATTAATCAGATCAAGGGTAGAAAGAATATTCCCTTCAAATTTAAAAAAATGTGGCTAGCCCACCCTAATTTAAAAGAAAAGATTGAGGAATGGTGGAACTACACTATTGAAGGGGGAGAAATGTATAGAATGGCTAAGAAACTGAACATAATTAAAAGTAATCTGAAAAGATGGAATAAGGATGTGTTTGGAGATATCTTCCATCTGAAAGGGAATTTGCAGAATGAAATTAAGGAAATTTAGGACAATATCCAGAAGGATGGTCTTTCAGAAGAAATAATAACTAAGGAAAATAAACTCCTTGTAGATTATTATAACATTATTACCAAGGAGGAATATTTCTGGAGACAGAGATCTAGAGCTCTTTGGCTTAAGGCAAGGGATAAAAAAAAGAGATTCTTCCATACGAAGGCTATGAAACATAAAGCTATTAATAGGATTATGAATCTCCAATCTAAAGGTAAATCCATAATGAAGAAGGGAGTTATCAGATCAGAAATGTTAAGGTACTTTTCAGAGCTGCTGGCTAAGGAAAATATTTTGAATAGATATGATCAGGATGAAATTCTCTCAGCCATTCCCAAGTTGGTAGATGATCCTTCTAAAAAAATGCTCAAAGCTATTCCCTCAAACAAGGAAATTAGGAATGTTGTTTTCTCTTTTGAAGGGGAAAGATCTCCTGGCCCAGATGGCTTCCCTATGCTATTTTTCCAGCAATTCTAGAATATTATTGGTCAAGATGTGTAGGATGCAATCAAAGAATTCTTTGGCAATAAATATATTCTCAGGGAACTAAATGCTACTTTCTTGGTTCTTATTCCTAAAAAACCAGGAGCTAACACTGTGGAAGAATTTAGACCTATTAGCTTGTGCAATTCTCTATACAAGATTATTTCTAAAGTTATTACCTCCAGACTGCTTTACTTTCTTCTGAATATTATTTCCCCCCAGCAAAATGGTTTTGTTCCTGGGAGACAAATCCTCAATTTTATTATCATGGCTCGTGAGAATATCTACTCACTGGAAAAGGAAAAAAAGCAGGGTTTCATGATGAAACTGGATATTTCTAAGGCTTATGATAGAGTTGATTGGAAATTTCAACAGAAGGTCTTGTCTTCTTTTGGTTTTAACAAAGAGGTTATTAAAATCATTATGCAACTTATGACAACTGTTTCTTCTTTAGTCATTGTTAATGGGGGATCTTCTGCTTTTTTTAAACCTACCACAAGTCTGAGACAAGGAGATCCTATATCTCCTATACTCTTTTCTATACTATCTGAGTGCCTTGGGAGGTACATCCATAAAATGGTGGAAAAAGGTGAAATAAATGGTATTCAACCTTCTTTAGCTAGACTCATCTGCTCCCACGAGAAATTTGTGGATGATACTCTCATCATGGGAGAGTCGACTATTAAAGAAGCTAGAAATATGTAGAAAGGCCTTTCTATCTATACTGCGGCAATTGGTCAGCTAGTCAATTGGAATAAGAGTTCTATTTTCTTCATAAATACTCCAAAAGAAAGACAAAAGAAAATGTCAACTATTCTTGGTTGTACTATTGGGAAACTTCCTTCATCTTACTTGAGCTTACCCCTCTAGTCCAATCCTCTGGAAAGCTTCTGGCATACTCTTATAGAAAGATATAACAATAAACTTGTTGGTTAGAAAGGGGCGCTACTTAGCAATGTAGGAAAACTCCAATTATTAAAATCTACTCTTCAGAATCTCCTAGTTTATGCTATGAGCTTGTTTAAAATACCCTACAAAATTGCTAATGAGATAGAGAAAATCTAGATAAGATTTATTTGGTCAGGGGTTGAGGAAAAGAAAATACTTAGCCTTGTTTCTTGGGACAAAGTTTGCATGCCCAAAAAGCTGGGAGGTCTCGGGTTACGAACCATTAAAAACATAAATAAAGCCCTTATGGAAAATAAATTTGGAGGATTTATGGAGATAAAAAATAATGGAACTATATCATTAAAAGAAAATATCTTTTCCTCAATAATTCCTTGGAGGAATTAATAGGTGATGATAACAGTACTAATGGCTCCTTCATTTGTAATAGTATCAAGTCTACCAAAGACCTGATTGTCAAAGGAAAAAGATGGAAGCTGGGAGATGGAAGTAGAATTGAGTTCTAGGATGATGAATGGATCCATTTAGTGCCTCTGTCCAACAACCAAGAATGGAAGAAAATAATTGAGAGGTGCAAAGAATCTATTGGTACTAAAGCTATTGATTATTGGCAGGACAATAAATAGAGGAATCTGGGAGAAATTGATGTTAGATTTATTTCCCTCCAGCATGAACTGCAGACCTGGTATATTAAAGATAACATCCAAGACTCGATTGTTTGGAATCCTACTTCTGATGGAAAGTAATCTGTGTCTTCCACTGTCAAAATCTTCATTGAAAGAGAGGAAAGTCCTCCCTACTCCTTTGTGTGGTATAAAAATCTCATACCTAAAATCAAATTTTTCTACTGGCTCCTTATTCAAAATAAACCGCTGAATCTTGATAATCTTACTAGAAGGGGTTTCAATATTGTTAATAGATGTAGTCTTTGTTTTGAAAATTTTGAATCTTGTGATCATATCATGCTCCATTGCCCATTCACTCATAAATTCTGGGATATCATCTTTAGAAAATGGAATCTTTGCTGGTGTTTTTCTTCTGTTTGAAAGGATTTTGTTACTCAATGGAGTTAGCCGCCTCAGAAATTCATAGACAAAGATCTTTGGTTCCTCATTCCTCCTCACTTTTGTTGGAGAATATGGAAAGAACGCAACAATAGAATCTTTAGAGAAAATCAGTCTAGCCTTGAAGTGGTAGGAAATCAAATTTGCAGGGCACTGGAAGAAAACTTTCTCTCATCAAAATTAGAGTCTAATTATAGCAAGAGGGAAAGTGACAGAAATGACAAAGATCCAAATCCTATCAACCAGAGGTCTATGGCAACTTGGAATTCACCCCCTGAATAGTGGGTTAAAGCTAACTTTGATGGGGTGGTGAAGGGCAATTCAGGCATTGCTGGAGGAGGAGGAATAATAAGAGATCATAATGGTAATTGTGTTGGTGCAATTTCTTCTCCTCTGGGAACTCAATCTAGCCATAAGGCTTAGGCTATGGCGGCTCTCAATGTAATATTGCTGGCGGAGGAACTGGGCTATAAGAAAGTCTGGTTGGAGGGATACTCTTTAAATATTATTAATAATATTAGAGGTAGAAGTAAGGTGTCTTGGACAATTGACCATATAATTGTCAAAATTAAAGATGTGGCCTCAAAATTTACCTCCTTTTATGTCACTCATAATTATCAGGAAACTAACCAAGTGGCGGATAGTCTTGACAATATTGGAGCTAAGAATGATGTCACTTGCAAGTGGCATGAGAATGCTAAAATTAATGATGAGGTTAGTTTATTGTTCAATTATGACTGGGTTAATCACAAGGTAGGTGATGTTAATCAAATTAATCATTTCGATTAATGATGCTCTGATTTGGGGCATGGCGACGATGTCATGCCATGTGAAGTGTCATAACTATGATGACTTCCTTCAGCTGCAAGCTTCTTGGGGTATCATTAATTACTCTGTGCATTTGGATTTTTGTATGCGTCTTGGGCTGAAAACTAGCAAAAAACAGAATAGTGTGAGAAATTACATCAATATTGAAGAGAACAAAGAAATGGGGGGAGATCTAAAGAGAGAAGAACCTGCGGTATGTAAATGGAGGAATGAAAAAAAGGTGTGGAGCAAGCTCAAGAAGGGTAAAGTTCACAGATACTTAAAATGTCTCCACGGAAACAACAAGGAGGTGATGAAAGATTTTGTTAATGGGTGGGAGAACGAGAAAGTGAACATTCTGGGAAAATCCTTAAAGCTCACTATGGACTGCCTTTTTGAAATTACAGGTCTCCCGTTGGAGGGAATGCATTTTTCTAAAGACAAAAAAGAGGGCAATAAAGCCTATAAAAATTTCCCCAAGATTGATGAAGAGAGGGCCATGCTCGTGAAGGGTGATTTGGACTATGTTATGCTGTCAAACATTAAGCGTATATGGGCATTTGTCATCAGGGTTGTTATGGAGTACTTCAAACTTGAAGGCAAGTATTCAAAGATCTACAATTACCATTTCATTCTGGTTAATCATTTCTATCATGAAATCTTCCCTGTTTTACATGAGGGTCTAATTATGTTGATTACAGACTATGTTAAAAAAAATATTCTTGACCCCATTCCTAAGAGTATTGAGAATGTTAAGAGGAAGAGTACGGAGCTGTCTAATGGTAAGAATCCTAGCAAAGCTAAAGCCAAAAAATACATAAAGGCCCTATTTCTGCTGATATCTTTCTGTCAATTTATGATGATATTTAAGGGATGAGAACTGATGATGAAAAGGCAGTCAAGACATCTGAGGATGAGGTTTTCACTAGGAATCTAAGAAATACTGATGATCTGGAGATGAATACTATCATTGCCAACAAGCCTTTGGGTGGTAAAGGAGATATAGAGGATACCCAAAAGACAAAGTGCAATATTCTGGATGAAATAAGTGAATAAATTGATAACATCATTGATACCCACATTGATGATCATAAGTTCAATAACGATGGAGAGGAGGAGTAGAACCAAGAAATTTAGGAATCTTACAGGGATACTGGGAACATTGAGGAAACTGAGATTAACAAGGGAAAAACTGAGAACAATGAGTAGAATACTATCCTTGAAGAGGAAGCTGACAAAGGCAATAAGGATAACACAACTAATGAGAATGATGAGGACACCCAAGATATTTTGAAAGGTGATTTTGAGGAGAAGAATGACCAGAACATGAGGAGTCTGGATGACGAACTCTGTGAGAGAGAGGTCAAAGTCAAAAGAGTGGCTACTCTCTCCTTCCTTCAAATGGCCAGAATTAAAGCTGAGAACAAATATAATATTGATAAATGGATTCAGGATGACATGAAGAAGATTCAAGCTAATTACAAGAATTTGGAAGAAAGAAACTCTCTGTTGGAGGAAATTGTGGACAAAATGCGCAATGATGCGGTCATGTACAAGCAAGGGAATGATGTGTTTGATAAGGTTAATAATATGGACAATAATATTAGCACCATGGTTGATAACAGGCTCAAAAAGATAACTGACAAGGTTAATAACAACAATGTTCTTCTCAAAAAACTTACTACTATCAACAAAATGGGTATGAAAAATTCTGTGGACAACCTGAAAGCCTTGTATACTCTTCTGGAAGGTAAATACAATGATAAGGCTAAGAAAGAGGATGCAGGAACTCAGGACCTTCATATTTTGGGCCCAGGTACTAGGACCCAATCCAACACCAAAAAGAAAGCAAATGTTCAGATCAAAGATATCACTAAGTTGCTGGAATCGATCTAGAGCATGGAACTACAGATGGTTGAAGTACAGATGCTGGAAGATCAGATGGATGCTGATTAGTTTCTATGATGGAATGTTTTGGCTGTTGGAAGTTTTTTGTCTATTTTTTGCTATGTTCTCTAGTGTTTAATCAGGGGTTTAGCCCTCTTTTAGTTTTCTATCATGTATGATAGCTCATTTTTGTTTTGGTCCTTTCTTGTCTTTCTTTTTGGTGCTTTGTAAAGGGTTTCGGGTCCCCTTCAAAACCTGTTGTTACCTTAATAAAAAAAAATACCTTTACTGAAACCAAGTGTCACTAAATAATTATCCAATCTCGCATACCAAGCTCTAGGTGCTTGTTTCTATAAAGTGCTTTCTTCAATATGCAAACCATGTCATCCTCATCGGTCAAAGGAAAACATACGATTTCTCAATGTATACTTCCTCTTCCAATTCTCCATTTAAGAATGCACACTTAACATCCATCTGATACACCTTGACATCTTTGTAAGTAACATATGCAAGAAATATCCTAAAAAATTCAATTCTAGCAACAAGTGAAAATGTCCCCTCAAATCAATTCCTTCCATCTATGAGTATCCCTTGCAAACAATTCTGGCTTTAATCCAAACTACTTCACCTTCTTCATTCAATTTATTTTTGAATACCCATTTAGTTCTGATCACATTTTTGTGTTTAGGTTTAGGAACAAGAATCCATATCTTGTTCTTCTCAATATGTTCCAATTATTCTTCCATAGATTTAACTCAACTTTCATCTTTACATGATTTATCAACATATTTAGGTTCAACCTTAGAATTCAAACAAATTTCACTTCTAGAAATTCTTCTTCTAGTTTGAACACTATGATTCCTATCACCAATAATCTAATTTTATGAATGATATAACCTTACATACTTGGGAGTCTTCAGATTTTATTTTGTAATAGAATCTCATGTTTCTACTTCATCATTTGCATCTTCTTCATTTTGCTCTACCGACCTATTCTAATTCTAATTATGATTTTGGGCTTACAAAATATGAATTTCTTCTTCATCATCTGATTCATATCTACAAGATCTGACCCATTTCTAGAAATTTTCATCCACTCTAACATTTTCACTTTCAATTACCTTCTTCAACCTCTTTTTATAACATTTATATGCCTTTATTTTTGTAGAATAACCGAGAAATATTCCTTCATCACATCTAGGATCAAATTTTCCTAGGTCTTCATCTCTTTTGATATAACATTTACTTCCAAAAATTCTAAAATATTTCACTATAGGAAAATGACCATACCAAAGTTCATAAGGTGTCTTACCGGTTCCTTTCTTAATTTTCACTCGCTTTAATGTATATACTTCAGTGCTAACAACTTCTCTCCATTAGATCTGTGGAACACTTACTTCAATCATCATGGTTCTAGCAGTGTCTAGAATAGTTTTATTTCTTCTCTCTGCAATGCCATTGTGTTGTGGGGTTTGTAGAGAATACATTTGTCTCTTTATTCCATGCTCTTCACAAAAAGTATTAAACTTAGTAGAAGTAAACTCACCACCTCTGTTTGATCTTAAGCATTTCAACTTCAATCATGTTTCAGTCTCAACCATAGCTATGCAAATCTTGAATGTTTCAAAGACTTCATATTTCTCTTTGAAAAATTAAACCCACGTCATTCTAGAATAATCATCAATGAATAAAATGTAATACCTATCCCCATAGTAGCTTCTTGTTCTTGTAGGACCACATAAATTAGTATGCACCAAATGCAGAATTCTAGGATCAAGAGAAAGAGGGTTTGAAAGAAAACCTGAAGGAAGAGAATTAGAGAATGAGGATTTGAAAGAAAACCTAAAGGAAGAGAATTAGAGAATGAGGAGTTGAAAGAAAAGAATCAATGTAGAAGTAAATTTTATAATTTGGTTAAGAAAAGTGGAATGAACAATATCTTTCATGAGAATTTCTATGTGTGTTGCAATGTTGGTCACAAAGATAATCAATTAAGATCTAGGGTGTAGACAATAAGATCGGGTTAGAGGAATGTTAACTATTTCAAATGTGGTTAGATTGGTCATTATGCTAACACATGTAGATCTGGTGGTGTTTTGGTAAATTCTAGAGATGGTAAAATGTTACAGTTTCAAATAAGTCTTAGAAGAATAACATGACACGGAAGAAGAAAGATGATGTTGGTGAAGAGAATTTTGTGGTACCGAATCCCAACACTAGCTCTTCTATAACTGAGTTGAATGCTTTGGCTCAAGGGGAGTATTAAAATGCTAGATCTATCACTTCCCTTGCTCTGAGGCATTACTGATTGCAATTGACTTGTCTCTGGTATGTTGGATGATAAATTAATGATTGTATTTATTTTGAGTGATTGATCTGTGAAGTACAATTAGATTGCGTCAACAAAAAATAATTTTCTGTGGGAAAAAGTAATTATGATGGATTGTGGTTATAAATGTGAACCTTTGGAATTATTTGGAACTATTGCAAGAAGAAAAAAAAGTGTTTTTAGCTAAGCTTGAGGAAGGTTTAAGAATAATTCTCGCATGTGATAATGGAGTCTCAAGTGATTGTTCATGGTATTAGTGCAATTGTGTCAAGGATGTTGAAGAAGGATGAGCTAGACGAATTTGATCATGATAGGATCAGATAGTTAGACATTGGTTTCTCAACTGATGAAATGCACAAAATAAAAAATCTTGGTTTGGATATATGGGGAGAATCCCCTAGTGCGATGAAAAGAAATTCATTACTCTCTTGCTGATTCAGTTTTTGGGATGGAAAACTAGTGTTGGATAAGTCCTATGAGGTGATGAAAGAGGTAATTTAAGACATCACAAGATTGTGTAGTAGTGGTGACCTACCAAGGAAGAAGTCAATTAGTTACAAGGATGTAAATGAGATAACTGGTATTGGCTATGATTGGCGCACACTTCTAATTAATACCCTTGAAGATCCGATGGTGAGGTATGTTGCCTATGGAATTTATTACAAAATAAAGTTTTGAAATCATGATGGTGCCACTTTGGATGTGGCAATTTACATTGCTTATAAAATGGTTAGGGAGAATGTTCAATTTGCTTTGTGCAAAAAGTTGTTGGATAATTTTCTTGAGAATGTCAAGATGAATGTAGAGGATGGTTATGGGTTTAGATTTTTTCATTGATCATGTGTCTAGCATTCTATTTCATGAGATCATTACCAAATAGAGAGAATTTGGAATGGAGGACCGACATCCCTATAGGTAAACAAATTTATAGATACTTAGGGTTTTTGGAGGACAATGGAGAAGCTTGTAAAGAATATTACACTTTATTACAGATAAACATTTGTTCTAGTTTGGTTATCTCTAGTGCTATGAGTCATTGTGAGGAGGGTTTCTATTGGAATTGGTCTCTGACCTTGTTGTTGACACTCATGTTTTTTCACTGATGTCAACATATTTTTCTATGGAGGCAGAACATATTGGTTATTACTGTTGCTTGATGGCTGATAGAAGTGTACCGATACTATAAGACTGATTCAGAAAGAGTAAAGACGATGATGCGTACAGGGATATGTTGTGATCGTATGCCTAAATTCACATGGATTAATATTGTCTATTGGATGAGTTACAACTATTTTAGTGAAGAATGGGTACTGGATGGTGACAATGATCCTTGATAGAGTTAGTCTCTATGTTTTGAGTATAACTTGTGTGTGACGTGGATTCAGGTTATGCAAGCTTAAGGTATGGAAGGAGACATGTTAAGGAAGGTTTTTTTATGTTTCGTAGGTCGTAGGACTATTGGTGACATCAACTATGGCGTGTGTTGTGGAGGAGACCTATTTTGGGGCCAAGTTCAGATATGAAGCTTGTATTATGGATTGCAAGCATGGATTACAGATCTTGGATTATATTTGATCAATTATAATTGATGTTTACTTGTTATAGGTACCATGTGTATCTTATCAAGGGGTTAAGTAATTATTTATACATTGGGAAAGCCTAATTGGATGACCTAATTGATTATTGTAATATGGTATATATGAGAGAGCTTTTCTTGTTGGAAAGTGTGACTGTGGTAGAGACAACAAAGCGTGGAAGCTACGAGCTTGTTTGTGCAAAGTTTGTTGGATGTAGAGTAGATGTTGTGATTATGTTACTTTATTGGAACTGACCAAGAAAAGAAAGTTTTTATTAGGCATCTCACTAGATTATATATATCTTATACATACATACTGTGTATGGTAATGCATCAATAATCTCCTAACATGGCTAAATATTTTAACAGGGATACACTACTCTTAGTACATCTGTAATACCCACTCACATTTTTCTTTCTATTTTGATGTCGTACTCTTTTAGGTAGTTATTTCAGTTGATTGGCCAAATTATTTTAGGCTACCTTTCATGTGAGCTGTTATTGTTTCATTTGATGGTGATTCCAGATTATGATTTTATAGTTTATCATATGCATAGATAGATGTGATGATATTATCATGATGATTATTATATGTTGATTTTAGATTATGATGTACTTACCCCATACTTGCATGTGTATGGTTGTTTAATATGTTAATGTAATTATTGATGTGTTGTCGTGGTAGAGCACGAAAACATAGTTACTTGCTTTGCGAGATCCAGTTGTTTACAAATTATTGCTTTATGGTTATTTTTATTCTTTAGTTTATGATTCGAGCTATGTGGTGAGTTTTGTATCTATCTCTATTTGTTTCAGGAATCATGCCTAAAACAAGAGCCACTAGAGGCCATGGCAGAGGTGGGTCTAGTTCCCATGGGAGCGGTAGGCATTATAGCCCCTCCATGAGTGTTAGGCAGGAGGTGAGTCAGCATCAAGATAGAGATGATCAGAGGAGAGAGAGTCAGGATGAGTCTGGGGGACTTGATACTAGATAGATTCTTCAAGATATTCTGAATCATCTTGGTCCTAAGAGAGTCAGAGAGGAGCAGGATGTATCCCATAACTCCCATATAGAGGATAGATAGAGGGAGAGCTCTAGGAGCTCTCGTAGGAGGACTATTATAGTGGACCTTGAGGTGGTTTCAACAAACCACATGAGGGACATGATGAGAGGGAATCCTATTCCTTTTGATGGATAGGGGTTTGGTTTGGAGGCTGAGATTTGGCTCATAGCCTTAGATAGGATCTTCAATATGCACCCCTTTAGTAGAAATAATAAAGCGAGATATGCTGTGATGCATTTGTCACTCTTTGCAACTATTTGGTGGAAGATCGAGGAGGATAAGATGGGTCTTCATATGGAAACTATTACATGGGAGCTCTTTCTTGTGAACTTTAGAGAGAGATTACTTTCTAATCAATGGAGATGATAGAGGGCCAATGAGTTTCATAACTTGAGGCAGCTGACATTGACCATTGAGCAATATGAGCATTATTTTTACGAGCTCAAACAGTATGCAGGATACAGTCAGGACTCCGCACTTATGATACAACACTTTTTGTGAGGGCTTAATGCCCACATCATAGGGGACATAAAGCTCTTTGAGCCTACTACCCTACAAGAAATGGTTATTAAAGCCATCTTGCAGAGGCTAACTTGGCCTTAGGTCATGGTGGTGGTCGATGTTAGAAACACTGAGAGGGGGGGTGAATCAGTGTTTGTATATTAATTAATTTTCAACAACTTAAACATAAATCAAACATACATAGAATGAAGCTTAAAATAATAAATCATAACACATGATATTATTACAGGGAAACCTTGATCAGAGGAAAACCCCAGTGGGAATTAGTACCCACAAATATTGTACCAGGTATAATAAACCTGTTAAAGTTCCTTTGCCCTGTTAGAAGCAGTCTTTACAATTTGAGTACAATGATCTGGTTAAAGGTCTGACCCTATTAGGAGTCTTTTAAAAAACCCCATTAAAGGTATATGGCTCACTACCTAGGCTCATTTCCCAATAGGATGAAGGCTACAACCTTCTGAAAGATGATATGCACTATATCAAAATGAACTACTGTGATGAGACTATTGTTTGATCAATTCTGTGTATGTATGAATGCTCTTACTCTCTTAAAGAGCTATATCATATACTAACTTCATTATACTATCCCTCTATATATTCCTCTTACATAATAATTGATGCTTGTAACATAACTTTACATTACATACTTATATGTTTATATCCAAATAGGCGTGACCCAAAACAAAACACTAGTCGGCCCTAAAACAAAATATACAATTCTTCTGAACAAGTCAGCTCAAATGTGTTTACTACAATGTTAATTACATCATTATAAACATAGAATCAAAGGTTCTTAGCCATTACATTACAAAATAATTTATGCTGATCAAAACAATAGTCGACTTCCATGCTCTATCTTCTGGACTACTGGTCTACTGATCTGCCTGTAACTTTGCCATACTAATGTTCCATATATGCGTGTCTGGATGTAGCATGTACGTGTGTCATACAACATATATCTAAATGTGCATACGTTGACTCGATCTCTCGCATGTGCGCTGATGTGTTGATCGCTGAGTATAGGGTCCTTGTCTTAGTTCGGAGATGAGGCTTCACCAGATCTAATAATATAGCCTTCTCATCATGCGAGCATACAGGGAGAAGAGTATCCAATGTTTCTTCTCTAATCTTCATGTCTTCCTCTATTGCATGTATTTTCATGACCTCCAATAAGTTCCATAACTGATCTGGTATCACTGTCTTGACTTCAAGAACTAACTTCTTAAACTTGATCATATGAGATATGATCATAGAATGTATCTCAGTCTTATCAATTTCTTGATATTTGTCATAGACTTTAGAAAGTGTATCTAATCTCTCTTCATTTACAATCCTATTCCTCAAAAAATTTAGACTAGGTCTAAATCCTACCTCAAGAGGATCTTGAGTATTCTTTGCTTTGCTCCGAGTGTTCCTTGAGGATGGGTGATTTGTGGGTGCCTATTTTCTTCCTCTAGTCTTCTTGGTTGGTGTAGATAGTGGGGATGAGTCTAAATCAATGGTGGTAGAGGGCGCAAAGGTGCTCTCTACTTTCTTCTTCTTCTGGATTTGTTCAGCTTTCTCAAGTTCTTTTTCTATCTTGGCATCTCTTGCTTTGTCAAGATCTTCTTGAGTAACTCCATGAACTTTCAGAATGTTAGATGTAATTCTGGATGCTTTCCTTTTATTATCAGCACTATGTAAGATAGTATCCACTTCATTAGTCTTCTCTCTATAGGTGCCCCACCTAGGATCATTAGGATCTTTGGGCGCAGACAATAGAACTTGTGCATATCCTTCTAACACATGTTCTTCCACTTCATAATCAAGAGGATGAATCCATTTGGTTCTAGGTTCAACTGCCTCCATGCATGTGCAATCTATTTCTACCATGAAACATATGGTATCCTTATATTTGTCAACTATCTTCTCAGATAGTCTGAACCTATTCTGCATTTTGATCCTGAATGTCTTTATATCCATATCCATGGCATCCCTTGCATTTCTCTCTAAAGTGACCTTAAGAGAAATATGAGACATTGTGGATTTTCTCCTGTCTAGGTAAAGGTTTGCAACCTTTCCAACTATATGGAAATACAAGTAAATGATCAGAGATCCAAACCTGAATGTCTTGCTTCTGTCATGCTTAATGATTCAAATGTTGTCAATCAATTGACCGCACAAGATCTCACATAGGTTGTATTGAGTGTTGTCCTTCGCCATTCTGATAGTTGCTAGGACTGTTGCTGCAGAGACACTGTTCAACCTGCTTGCTTGCTGAAACTTAGACCCAAGTATCATTGTTAAGAGTTTTATGTCATCTTCTTTGATAGGGTCAACTATCATTCCACGCTTGTCACTTCTAGATAACCAAACTTGCTCAATTTGTTTCTTGACATCCTTACCAGTAGGAAAAACTGGTCTAGTCTTGGGAAGTCTGGTTAATTCATGGATTAGGTCTGTAGTGATACACATAGGGACCTCACCAATCCAATAAAGATCATCATGTATTTTGCTTAACAAAATCTTCACCCACTCTGGCTCATCAAACTCATGCGCATTTGAGTATTTGAAAATAGGGTTATCTATCAAGTGCGCAAACTCATCCTTGAATGTATAATCAGGTTTCATCATTGATCCCATATGAGTGGCTATGCTGACATCTCCTACTATTTCCTTCTTACAGTAAATATATGCGCGGATATCTTCCACGTGAACAACACCTAGCGGGGTTTTGGAGAAAGCCCCTTCCAAATCATCTAGTATGGATTTGAATGGATGCCTCTTGAATACAAATCTCTTCCTCTCTAATATATCAAACACAACTGGGGTTGCCATACTTACTTGGAACTTTCTTAAGTAGGGTTTCATGAAATTTTGAAACAATGCGACTGCTAGGGTTTTGTTCCAAAATTCTTTTCCGTTCGCTAAACTTCCAAATCTGTTATGCTTCCATGCCTTGATGTCTAGTGCTCCAATGCTCTCCAAATTCTATGATCTTGAATGCAAGTGTGAAGAAGATCGAACACTTAATTTCTTTTATGCAATCTACCACATTTAATGTTTGCAACCATATGCAAATTACTCAGAGATTTTAAAACTTAGATCCCGATGCATTTTAGACAATGCGTGAATGCACATAGCAATATTATGTTCTTGTAACCATGATTTCATAGGTGCTTACTCAGAGGTGAGTATACCAACCGCACAGGGGTCCTGAGCTAGAATAGCTCCCCCTAAGACCAAGAAGGTCTATTCAAGCAGAAGTAGAGGGTGCATCCATTGTGGCTGCATCAACTACTTTGTCAACATCATTGTCCTTCTTTACTTCAACCCAAATTTTGCTTGAATCTTTATTTGCTTGAACAAACTTAACTTCTCCTTTCTCTTCAAATAGTGATTTCTTAGAATCCTCTTACTTTTGAGTTTTGGATCTACAAAAACTTGAGATGTGTCCAGCCTTTCCACATGTGTGACAAATGATAGGAGGTCTGATACTCTTGTTCATCATGCTACATTTATTTGCTGTGTGTCCATTGTAGTTACATATCTGACATGTAGTGTTCTGTAGATTCCTTTGAGGTTGATTTCTCTGATTGTTTTGATTCATTCTTCTTTGATTTTGCTGTGACTGATTTCTTTGATTTGTTCTATAATGTATAGCCCTATGACCAAATTTGTTACAAGAGAAACAATAACCATTAAAATGTCTTACTTCTTTGCAATCTCTTCCCAAATGACCATGTTTGTTACATGCATAAAAAGTTCTGTTAACTTGCTTGATTTCCCCTCTAGGTGGATCTGTTTTAATCTCTTCAATATTTGCTTCTTTCTTTGCTTCTGAAGATGCTTCATGAGGTTTCTTTCTTTCTTGCAATGAATTGACTTCAATTTGTGCTACACTGAATCCAAGACCAGTAGTGTCACGTTTTTGCTTTTGTACATTGAGCTGAGATTGAAGTGAATCAGAACTTGTGTGAATTTTATCAATCTTATCCTTTTCTTCTGTTAATTCAGATTCCAACTTCTTCTTTATGTTTTCCAATTCCAAAACTTTCATGTTTTGTTTTAAAAGTTCATCATCTAGTTGTTTGCTTTCTTTGATCTTTTCTTCAATAGCAATTTGGCTATCTGTGAGTTGTTCATCCAGATTCTCAACTTTATATTTCAGAGACATATTCTCTTCATTGATCTTTTTGATCATTTTCCCTAAGTCACTTGTAGAACAATCTTTCAAATCTTTTCTTAGTTTCTTGATAAGCATTTGTGAGCCATCAACTTTCAGTCTAAGTTCTTCATTTTCTTTTTCAGATCTATCAAGATCTTTAAGAGCTGCTTCAAGATTCTTTTTCAAATGTTTTGCTTCTACTGAGTCCATGATCTCCTCAAGTGGTTAAACTTATTTGTTGAGGACCAGAGCTCTGATACCAATTGTTAGAAACACTGAGAGGGGGGGGGTGAATCAGTGTTTGTCTATTAATTACTTTTCAGCAACTTAAACATAAATCAAACATACATAGAATGAAGCTTAACACAAGAACTCGTAACACATGATATGATTATGGGGAAACCTTGATCAGAGGAAAACCCCAGTGAGAATTAGTACCCACAAATATTGTACTAGGTATAATGAACCTGTTAAAGTTCCTTTGCCTTGTTAGAAGCAGTCTTTACAATTTGTGTACAATGACCTGGTTAAAGGTCTGAACCTGTTAGGATTCTTTTACAAAACCCTGTTAAAGGTATATGGCTCACTGCCTAGGCTCACTGCCCAATAGGATGAAGGCTACAACCTTTTGAAAGATGATATGCACTATATCAAAATGAACTATAGTGATGACACTGTTGTCTGATCAGTTCCGTGTATGCACGAATGCTCTTACTCTCTTAAAGAGAAATATCATATACTGACTTCATTATACTGTCCCTCTGTATCTTCCTCTTACATAATAATCGACGCTTGTAACATAACTTTACATTACATACTTGTATGTTTATATCCGAATAGGCGCGACCCAAAACAAAACACTAGTCGGCTCTAAAACAAAATATACAACGCTTCCGAACAAGTCGGCTCAAGCATGTTTACTACAATGTTAATTACATCATTACAAAAATAGAACCAAAGGCACTTAGCCATTACATTACAAAATAATTTACGCTGATCAAAATAGTAGTCGACTTCCATGCTCTGTCTTCTGGACTGCTGGTCTACTGATCTGCTTGCAACTTTGCCGTACTGTTGTTTCGTACTATGCATGTCTGGATGTACCATGTACATGTGTCATACAACATATCTGAATGTGCATACACTGACTCAATCTCTCACACATGCACTGATGTGCTGATCGCTGAGTATCTCTGTCTGCCCTATTTTCATACTTAGTCATTTTGTCTTTCATGACAGAAACTAAACATGACTTTGTTGCCATGATGACAACACAAAAATGAGTCATGCATCCTCAGAAAGTCAACTTGCCAACAGTCAGTTGGGTGCTCCTACAGGTGGTGCATCTGATTCTAGGTTTAGAGGTAATCAGTCTTGACAGACTGGGAACTTTAAGGAACCCCCTAGTTTCTTTGCGGGTAATCAGAACTTACAGCAGAAGGTGTGTTCTCCACATAGTCAGAGCGGTGGTACTCGCTCTAGGGATTCTCATGGTGGTCCACGCACTAGGCGCAATCAGTTTAGTCAACCTGCATAGAGCACATAGTAGAGTGTCAGTAGAGACAGTTTTTAGCAGCCTAGTGCACCTTTAGTTAGAGGAGGTGGTAGTAGAGGGCCTTGTTTCACATGTGGGCAGTTTGGGCATATTGCAGTGAATTGTCCACAACATTCTTCTCAGTTTTCTGAATAGAGACCTGCGACTTTCAAACCTATAGTTGGAAATGTTGGTAGATCTCATGGAGTATATGTAGCCTTAGATCATTATCCTCCAGTTTATCATCCTCCTGTGAAGTAGTTTGCACGCAGAGGACCTGCAGCTGGTTTTCAGGTTCCTATAGGAGGAAATGACCCTCAGTGTTCAAACCAGAGAGAAGGGAAGGGTCCTATGGGATTTGCGCGTTGAGTCTTATGTGACTCATTAGGATGCTTCTTGATTATGGGAGTTATATCCCTATTTGTTTTGGGCTTCCAGGAGTAAGTCTAATCCTAGGGGGTGGATGCAATACCCACTCATATTTTTCTTTCCATTTTGATGCCGTACTCTTTTAGGCAGTTATTTCAGTTGATTGGCCAAATTCTTTTAGGCTACCTTTCATGTGAGCTGTTATTGTTTCATTTGATGGTGATTCTGAATTATGATATTATGGTTAATTATATGCATAGATAGATGTGATGATATTATCATGATGATTATTATATGTTGATTTCAGATTATGATGTACTTACCCCATACTTGCATGTGTATGTTTTTTTTATATGTTGATGTACTTGTTGATGTGTTGTCATGGTAGAGGACATAGACATAGTTACTTTCTTTATGAGATCCACATGTTCGACCGATCCCTATCATTATTTGTGATATTATATTGTATGTACATGCGTGTTCTTTTGATGACAGGATTGTAGGTACATGGCATCGTCTTCCTTGAATTGGCAGGAGTGAGCGTGCCTATATATTCATCTCAATGGTAAAGAGGGGAGGTAACATACAGATCCAAAACCCTAACCTAAGCCTATTGTCCTAAGTATTGGATGAGTATCAGTTAGACTATCCTACCTGAATTCGTCTAGTTAACGTAAATCCGTGGATCCTATCTGGTTATGTGTTTGGGTTGATTTTGAGTGTTTTCAATTGAGTACTGTGTTATTGTGTGATTTATCATGTAATTGTGAAATTGATTATTATTGAAATTAATTATTAAATATGAAGTATTTAATTAATTGAAAATTAATTAAATATCTATGTTTAATTGGAAAATTAATTATAATGCAATTATTGAATATTTGAGTTTAATTGAATATTTAAATTGAAAATTAAAGTAAATATGCTTTTATGATTAATTAAATGATTAAATATTTAGTTACATGTATTATTGTGATATAAATATATAATTTAATATTTTATTAATTACATGTGCATGAATGTGTTGAAAAAGTATTTTCAAATTCAAAGAAATCTCAACTAGATATTAGAAGTCAAAGTTGAGTTGTGGAATAAAAGATATTTTTAATTATTTAATTTTAATTTCTTTCAATTTTAAGTTGACTCTTTTTAGGGATTGACTTGGGAGTTGTCATCAGGTTTTGCATGTTCAGGGGAATTTGAATCTCTTTAGGGGGAATTGGTCATTTTTTTTTGGATCAAGAGGTTTTGGTTTTTTGGAGAGCTTTTGGTGTTCTTAGATTTTTGGAGAATTGGGGGTTTTTTGTGGTTGCTTGTTGGATTGGAGATTTGTGTGACCTCTTGGTTTGCATGTGCTTGGATCTTCGTGGTTTCCAGATTTGTGGTTGATTCGTGCTTGGAGGTTTTCAGGTTTTATATCATTTTCAAGGGCACATTTCCTCAGTTTCTTGCATTGGAATCAAGGTAGGTTTTGTGTTCCTTATATTGTTTTAGTTTTTGCGATTTTGAGGTTTTTGGTGTTTGAATAGATGCATGTTTAATATTTTGGTATCTAGGTGGTTTATTAGTGTTTATGTGTTTTCGGGTATCTATAAAACCCTTGGATCTAAATTTCTTATGTTTTATTTAGACTTGGCATGGTAGTGTTATGCTGGCAAAATTTCATAGAAAAATTCAACATAGAACTCCTAGAAAATAATAAATTAATTTGCATTATAGTCTAAACTATAGAGGAGAGAAAAATAAATCATCCTATGGAGGAAGAAATTCTTTTTGAGTTAAAGATGCATTCTGGGTTAATTATTTGCTCCTTGGAAAAATACAATCCAATGGAAAAATTCACCAGTGGACAAAATAGAATAAAAGACAAAGAAAATATGTCCTCTTTATTTTTCTATTTTCGAAAAATTTGTATTAAAAAGAAATAGCATGTTTTTATTCAACGAAATTAAAATCTCGTATAAAAAAAAATTACAAAAAATAAAATAAAATAAAAAACCTATATTTTTTTTTTGGGGAGAGGGGGGGGGGGGGGGGGGGTTTGNATATTTTTTTTTTGGGGAGAGGGGGGGGGGGGGGATGGGTTTGACCCCACCCACCTTGCGACATGTTAGCCGTTGCAGCCTAAGTTGCTGAGGACAGTCCGTGCTGCCTCGGCAGTCACGGGACTGTCGAAGGCAGCCCGTGCGTTATGGCTGGAAGGGGGGGGGACCCGCTCCCCCAAAAAAATATATTTTAAAAAATTGTTTTATTTAAAATGTGTTATTTAAAATTCATTTTTTATTTCGTTTGTTATTAATAATTTATGTTATTTAAAAATTGTATTATATTTGTTTTTTTTAAATAATGTATATAATATTATTTTTTAATTAATAATTATTAGTTAATAGTTAATTTAAAAATATTAAATGATTAGTTTAATTTATGATATTTAATATTATTTAATTTGATTAAGTTTTATACTATGTAAATCTCATTTATGTAGCATTAATTAAAATTTAATTTAAATAATATTAGTATTTTAAAATTAGATTAATTTTAAAGGTTAGGTTTTCTTTTAGAACTTGATTAATGAAAATGAAATTAGACTAAAGTTTTATAGATTGATTAATCAGAGAGATTATTTCTATTTATTGTTTTATTTTAATTTAAACTAGTTGAACTAAATTTAGTTATAAATTAGTTTAAATTGTGTGGTTATTAGCTAATTAATCATTTTTAGAATAAAGTGATGTTAATGGATTAATTAGGCTAGTAAATGACATATTAAGTCCTGATTTAATATAAATTTAGGCAAGAGGATTCAATTAATTTAGTTAATTTAAATTAGCTATTGAGTCCTAGTCTTTTGGGAATAAATGTTTTACGATGGAATCTATGTTTATTATTGTTAAAAGTGGATGTATAGGAGCTTTTTGACAATTTTGCATAATGTAGTGTTGATTCCATTTATTATGTATTTATCTCTATGTTCTTGGGCATCTGGGTTTTAGATTGCCCTAGAACGTATACAGAGGCTGGGGGGTGTTTTGCATTTCTGTTTATGATGTGGCATGTGTGCTTCATGTATTTACCCTAAACTGACCATGTAAGCCTTTTGATTATATTATCTGATTATGTACCTCTTTATGGCCATTCCTGTTATGTGGGATACTAGATTGGGTATACTTGGGTTTTGACCTATGCTAGATCTGTTAGGATCTGTGAGCCTAGGGTAGGTTACCTAGATGTGTAGTAGGGGGTGGCTTGCAATAAGTTTCATGTCTGTAAGTGACTACTAGGAATGCTTATTGTAAGTAAACTTAATAAGTGATAACTTAATGTATAACTGAGAGATCGTAAAAATGAACTAATAAGATGTGATTCTCCTCACCTATGCTTGAGTGCTAGTAAAGACTGAGATGGAGGATGAGATAATGCTTCCCCCCTTGAGAGGTGCAGGTTCTGGCATAGTTGGTGGCCTTATTAGTTTGAGAGGTCATTGATGGCCATGTATGGTCACTTAAGTGTCGGGATCCATTGGGATTTCTAGGACAAAAATTAAGAGTTAGACGTACATGACGACACCTTCGTACACATAGTCTAGTTATCCTACATATGTCAGTTGCCTCTGGATTAGTGAGTCTTACCTTTTATGATGTATAGTACACCTGAATTAGAGAGCTATCAGGATCCCTTGCTTAGCGGTTACTTCCTTATTTGGTTTTGGATATCCGATTGGGGTCTATTGTTATCTCCTCAGCACGGTGGGGTGGACCTTTGTGGTTCCACACAAACGGGTGGTAGTGATTCTTTACCCATTGATATTCGATGTCCTTGTACCAGGTGCTTGATTGTTCTTCGCAGATAGCTTTTGTTAGAGTAATCAGTTTACTCTTTTTCGGCTTATGCTTTCACTTAGGTGCATATAATTAATACTTTATATTAATTATATTGCGCATCCTAGCTTTTAGGTTTTAGGGTTTGTTCACCTTTATAAGGTCGAACTTTGTAATCTCTTCTCATTAATTCAGATTATAATTTCGCTCTCATTTTCTGAGCAACTTCTGAGTTCTTCAGCTTTTTTCATTTTTTAGCTTCTTCTTTGTATCAGGTTCTTGCATGCAGGTGTATTCGGGGTTTGTGGATTTGCATGTTTGCAAAATCCTACATGGTATCAGAGCCGCCCTGCTGCTGTCTGGTTTGAAGATTTTCGAAGCCATGAATCGAAAGCGTCATCTGCAGCCTCTCTGGGACTTTTCTATCACTTCTAAGGAGGCGCTATTTCTTGGAGCTGTTTGAGCAAAAACAGACTCTACCATTGCGTTCAGAAGTCCCGGGAGAGTCGAAATCACATAAAGTTCGACCTATTTAGCCTCTGGGAGCACAGGGAAAATTTCTTGGCCTCCTAGGGCCGTACGGGCACGCATTACGAGAAAAAATTTCAAAAA
>MU226675.1:2920462-2952183 GCA_018584345.1 Thuja plicata
CGGGACCCATTTCTTGCTTTCTTAGTCTTGCTAGGTTTGCTTTCTCCCTGCGTTCAGCTTAAGGGGGGGGTGTTAGAGTAATCAGTTTACTCTTTTTCGGCTTATGCTTTCACTTAGGTGCATATAATTAATACTTTATATTAATTATATTGCGCATCCTAGCTTTTAGGTTTTAGGGTTTGTTCACCTTTATAAGGTCAAACTTTGTAATCTCTTCTCATTAATTCAGATTATAATTTCGCTCTCATTTTCTGAGCAACTTCTGAGTTCTTCAGCTTTTTTTGTTTTTTAGCTTCTTCTTTGTATCAGGTTCTTGCATGCAGGTGTATTCGGGGTTTGTGGATTTGCATGTTTGCAAAATCCTACAGCTTTTTGTATTCCTTCATTAGTGATTATGTACTTATCATTCTTTATTGTAAATCTTGTATTAGGGTATGGCATGTGATACATAATCTGGATATTGTATATTATGTAGATTAGAGTGATTACCATATAACCTGCGACATGTGCAGTGGATGTGAGTTTATGGTGGTTTCATGGTTATCCATGAGGTTTTTAATTATGGTTTTATAAGTTGTGATTGTTATATATATTCAAATATAATCTTTTTTTATATTATTAGTTGTGTTTTACTTTACATAATTCAACGTCATGGAACCCTTGAGTTGTGTAATCTATGTGAGTGTATGACATGTGTATAAATGGTATTTGCTTCCGCATTAATGTATGTCTCTTTATGTAAACATTAGAAAAAAAAATTATTCAACAAACATAGTATCATGTACTAGGTTAATCTCTCTTGGGTTCCTTGGCGGGGCATTACAACATCATTTGTGGGTGCTAATTCCCACTGGGGTTTTACCTTTAACAAGTTTTCCTCGACAACAAAGGATTATGTTATTGTGTTGGAATTTATTGTGTTATCGGTTGGATTAAAGTCTTATTTTATAAAGTTTAACGTTTAATAATATGTCTCACAACTCTTCACTCCCCTCTCTGTTGTGCTGGTGGACTATTATTCCTAACAATTGGTATCATAGATACTAGTCCTTAGAGAGAAATATTAATAGCTTGAGGTGATCCTGAAGATGACATTCTATAGGAAGTATGGTCTAAAGTTTGATCCTAAAAAATTTGATAGTTGGAAGAACAAGATGAGAACACATTTTCTATGCTTGGGAATCGACTACTAGATGATTAAAAAGAAGGATGTACAGATGAAGGCTGAGGATGAACTAGATAAAGCTATCGATAAAGAAAATGAGATATTTTCATATAACATGGTCACAAGAGAAGCACTGATTAGTGTGCTCTCTGAAGGTGAATTCATAGAGGTTAAAGATTTGAATTCTGCACATGACATTTGGACAAGATTGGAAGCACTATATGAGGGAGATAAGTTTACTAAGAAGGCAAAGTTACAGAACTAGAAGACAAGGATGGAAAATATGAAAATGAAAGATGATGAAAATATTACAGCATATGTATAGAGAGTTACCGAGGTTGTTATTGGGATTAGAAACTCTAGAGGCACATATAGTGAGGAAGAAGTGATCACAAAAATTCTTAGATCCTTGACACATATTTACAAGAATAAAGTGCAAGCTATAAAGGAGATCATACCTTTGACAATGAACTTTAATAGAGAGATGTTGATTACAAAATTAACTAATTTTAAGGCCGTAGAGCTAGGAGATTCATTACCTAAAGTTGAGACAAAATTCAAGGCAACTGTGCATAAAAATAAAAAGACTTTATCAGGAACTACGAGCACCAGAAGTAGTGACTTGAGAGAAGAGTTTTGTGAATATGTTGATGAATGGGAACATATACAAGAAGAAGAAAGAAAGTTAGATGAAATTGTGGCCCTGATCGCTAGAAGAGAAAAGAAAGGTAAGGGTAAGTTTGAAGGAAAGTTACCTCTGAAATGTTTTTCATATGATAAGATAGGTCATTTTGCATCTAGATGTCCTACAAGGGTTCCAAAGCATAAATCTAAGTTTTATAAACCTAAGTATTTCAAGGATAAGGAATGTTACTATGCTAGTGAAGGTGTTTTTGATGCTGATGCTATTGATTATGATGTGATTGGATTTATTTCTATCAAGGATGATAAACCTATTCATGAAGAAAGAGCCTTAGTGTCACATGTTGAAAATAAATTAGAATGAGTCATAGATAGTGGTTGTTGGAAAACCAGTGGAAAAAGGTTATCAATTGAAATCATTGATGGGAAATTCTCTATCACAATTAAGTGAAGATACTTGATTGCATTTGGTACTAAATCCAAAGGTAATATATTTGAATTAAATACATCTGAGGCTTCTTGTTTTGTTGCGAAGGTTGATGACAGTTGATTATGACATATAAGATTTTGTCATGTGAATTTTGATAATATTGTGAAGGTGACTATGACTAATGTAGTTAGAGATCTACCAAATATTGTGAAACCATCTAACACCATGTGTAAAAAATGTGTAATGGGGAAGCAAACTAGAAGCAGTTTTAAAAGAAAATATTAATTAGCGAATGAAGTTGGATCTAGTGCATATAGATCTGTGTGGTTCTACAGGAACAAAATCTTACTACAGTGAAATGTATTTTATAATTTTTTTTGATGAATTTTCTAGGATGATGTGGGTTACATATCTAAGAGAGAAATCAGAGGCATTTGAAAAATTCAAGATATTCAAAGCAAAAGTTGAAAATGAATCAGGCTTAAAGATAAAATGTTTGAGATCAGATAGAGATGGAGAGTTTACTTTAGATTTGTTCAATACATACTATGAATAGAATGGAATATACAGACATACATCTTCTCCTAGGACACCACAATAGAATGGAATAACAAAGCAAAGAAACAAAACAATATCAGATGCTGCTAGAACAATGTTGCTGTAAGAAAAATTGACGTAAGATAGGGTTGATAATGGGGCCAAGGGCTCTCCCAACTACCAAACCAACTTGCCAACACAATGCGGAAGCCACAAAAACACAGTGAGAGAAGAAACAACATAGATCATTTTTATTAATTGATCAAACTCATTACATGCCAGGATGTAAGGCCTTCCTGGTTTGGGCCATATACATTCAATGAATTATAATTTGATCTTCATACAAACAAGGTCAAAGAACTTCCTTACAATCTCTCAACAGATAATCCTCTATTAAATTTTGATATCCAATCCTATTCTAAAAAAATTCCCACAAAACTAAGAACAAATAAACAATATATACAAGAGTCCACCAAGAGAGGTTGGCACTCAAATCCATAAGTGAGACCCAGATTTAGGTCCACATAGATCCCAACGAGAGACCTCAAATTAATTAAGCCACATAAATTAACTGAAGAAGTCAGCCACCGGATCCAAATCCAAAATAAACATCTCGGGCAAAGGTTGACTGAGAAACAGAGTGACTCAGGCAAAGAACACCATTAGGAACAAGAAACAAACCTGAGCGTCAGAAGAGAAACATGAGCAATAGAAAATAAAAAATCTTTCCTGAGTGATAGACCTAAGAAATAGAAACAAACATGCTCGAGTGATAGAACCCAAGCGACAGAGAAAAGCATGCTCGAGAGATAGAACTAGAGCAATAGAGTACTTCTAGAGCAGTCTCCAACAAACTAAAGAACACAAAAAAACATCTTTTTGGTTGAGCAGGATTGCCAAGGACCCAAGATGCTCCTGCATCAGACACCTGGGGTTAATAGAAATGATTCCATGAATCATGTATCAGGTCCAATATGAAATGAATCCAACTTATATTGACAAATCCAAGAGGAGTCCTTAATTAGTCCATTCTTCCACTTTACCAGATGCTCCACGTATTCATTTCCTCTCGTACTTCTGCCCATTCTTTGTTTCAAAATCTATTCAACTTCCTCTATCTACTTCTTAGGATAATCACTTGGTATTGTCACTCTTCATCAGGTTCATGATATTCATATAAGTCTTAAATATTGAATATAGGTTATATATCCATGTCATCAGGTAATTCAACTTCATAAGCATTTCCACTGTCAAATCTTCTCAGTATTTTGCAAGGACCAAATTTCTTCATCTTCAATTTTCCATATGTTCCAATAGGAAATATGCCTTTCTTCAAATGAACTATTACTGCATCACCAGCTTTAAATGTTTTATGTCTTCTTGATCTGTCTACACTATCTTTGTACTTCTAATTGCTTTTCTCCAACTTCTATCTTACATCTTCATGCAATGTCTTCATGAACTTAGAAAATTCTTCTGCTTCTGCACTTCTTTTCTCTTCACCAACAATATCTCTAAAATATAATATACCTCTCGGTTGTGTGCCACGAACAATCTCAAAAGGTGTTTTTCCAGTACTTCTATTTACTGAATTGTTGTATGCAATCTCTTCTTATGCCAACATCAAATCCCAATTACTTGGTGTGTCTCCCACTAAGAATCTCAAGAGATTACCCAAACTTTGGTTTACAACCTCTATTTTTCCATCAATTTGTGGATGAAATGTAGAACTAAAATTCAACTCTATATCCAACTTCTTCCAGAGTGTTCTCCAAAATAGCTTACAAATTTACTGTCTCAGTCAGAGATGATACTCCTCAGTAATCCATGAAATCTGACAATATCCTTAAAGAAAATATCTGCTATATGTACTGCATCTGATGCTTTCTTACATGGTATTAAATGTGTCATCTTAGAAAATCTATCCACAACAACAAATATGGAATCATTACCTCTTGCTGTCCTTGGTAATCCAAGAACAAAATCCATGCTGATATCACTCCAAGGTTTCTCAGGAACAGTAATTGGTGTATACAAACCAATATTTTGACTCACTCCTTTTGCAAATTGACAAACTCCACAAATTTTCACAAATTTTTGAACATCCATATATAACTGAGGCCAAAAATACATTTCCTTCAGCAAACTCAATGTTTTATCAATACCAAAATGTCTAGCCAATCCAGTACTATGTTTCTCCTTAATCAAATTAGTTCTCATTGATCCTCTTGGTATACACAACTGAATACCTTTGAACAACATACCTTCTTGAATGAAATAGTCTTCATACTTACTTGATTGATTTGAATTAGGTTCTTTTCACACTCTCCACTACTTAGAAAAATCAAGATCATTTTCATACAAATTCTTCATGTCATCAAAACCAAGAACTTCAATTCTCATTTCAGTCAACAAAGATCTTCTTCTATTCAATGCATCAGCAACTCAATTAGATACTCCACTCTTATGTTTAATCATAAATGTGAAACTCTACAAATACTCTACCCATTTCATATGTCTTTGATTAAACTTATTCTGACTTCCCAAATACTGTAAAGCCTTATGATCAAAATACAACACAAATTCATTTGGCATAAAATAGTGTCTCTATTTATTCATAGCTTGAACAATAGAATGGAACTCTTGATCATAGAAAAAATATTTCCTCTTAGCATCATTCAAATTTTCACTAAAGAAAGCTACATGTTTACCTTCTTGAGTCAACATAGCTCTAATTACACTTCCACTTGCATCACATTCAAATTGAAATACCTTATTGAAATCAGGTAATGCTAACATAGGTAATTCAATGACCTTCAACTTCAAAGATTCAAAACTCTTATCAGATCCACGTGTCCATTTGAATTATCTTTTGTCTCCTCTCATTGTTTCAGTCACATACAAATATAACTGAAATTTCTGATAAAATTTTTGTAAAAAATTTCCAATCCATGAAATGATCTTACCTCACTGACATTCTTAGGTTTAGGCCAATTAAGTATAGCTTCAACCTTCTTAGGATCCATCTTCAGACCATCAGCTGAAATTAAAAAACCCAAATACACAAGTTCTTCTTTCATAAAGGAACACTTTTTCAGATTTATTAGAAACTTTTCCTCTTTCAATCTCTGAAATACTTTCCTTACATGCATCAAATGATCTTCTCTGGTCTTACTAAATATTAGAATATCATCCAAGTATACAATCACACATTTATTCAATAATTTCTTCAGAACTTCATTCATTAATCTCATAAAAGTACCCGGTTCATTAGTTAAACCAAAATGCATAACCAACCACTCATACAAACCTTCCTTTCACCTTCTCTGATTCTGATTTGATGATATCCACTCTTCAAATAAATTATGGTAAAATATCTTGTTCCAGTCAAACAATCCATTATGTCATCCATTCTCGGTATAGGAAACCTATACTTTACTGTGATCTTGTTAATTTCTCTAGAATTAGTGCACATTCTCCATTCACCATTCTTCTTTGGTGCCAATACAACAGGTACTACACATAGAATCAAATGCTCTTGGATCAAACCTTTGTTCAACAATTCATGAACTTGTTGGTTTAGCTCTTCATTCTTGTCAGTGTTGACCTATGTGGTTCTTTTTTCGGTAAACTAGCTCTAGGAATCAGATCCATATAGTGACTAATATCTCTCATTGGTGGAAAACCATCAGGTACATTATCTAAAATTATCTCCTTGTACTCAGTGATTAACTTCTCAACTTCTGTAGGAATGTCATCTTCTATATTTTTACTCAGTTTGTTAGGAATAAAGCATAACATATATCATTTATTTTCAAGTCCTTAACAAACTGTCTACCTTCCATCAAACAAAATTTCACAGAAGTACATATCTCACCAAAAGATTCTTCAACTAAAGGTAACAAAACTTGCTATTTACCATAAACCCAAATATAATATCTATTCAATCTTCCATATGTATAGTATGTCTATCATATTGCCAAGGTCTACCCAATAAGATGTGACAACAATCCATAGGCATAATATCACACAACACCTTATCATAATACTTTCCAATTTTTAGATTCACAAAACACTGTTCACTCACCATTAATGTATGTTCATCCTTGATCCATGAGATCTAATAGGGATTAGGATGCTTTATCCTCTCCAACTATAACTTTGCAACCATTTCCTCAGATGCTAGATTCTCTAAGCTTCCACTGTCAACAATTACCTTCCAAACTTTGTCTAAAACTCTATATCTAGCCTTGAACAAACTTTTCCTAATAGGATCTTGCTTATCCTTCTCACTCCATAGTATCCTTCAGATCATGAGATTTCCTTCCTTCTTAGCTTCATTTGGTGACTCTTCTTGAACCAAAGAATTTCTGATACTACTGCCTTTCTTGCTTTCATGTGTACACTCAAAGGATTTATGTCCTTCCTCTCCACAATTGTAACAAGTTACTTGGAATCCCTTTCTACTATAACCACCTCTAGAGTAATTGCCTCTTCCTCGGTATGAACTTACACCTTTCCATTCTATCTTTCCTTTGTCTTGAGATGTGTTTGAAATTGACTTGTCTGGTTAAGATCTACTATTTTTCCCATGGGATCTACCTCTTGCTCTAGGGAATCTACTATCTCTGCCTATTTTTTTTTGTTCATATCTTCTGTTTAGCTTCTCCTAAGCTTTTAGGGAAAATTGATATGCCTCCTCAATGCTTTCCATCTTGACCAAACTAATCTCATCTTGTATGGAAATTCTCAATCTGTTCAGGTATCTTTCTACTCTTTCCACTTCATCTTCAACATGTCTAGATCTGGTGTCCAATCTATATAATTCCTCAGTGTATTCCTTTACTAATTTGTCTTTCTACATCAAAATTTGTATTCTCTGGATTAGGTTAATCTGATAATCACAAGGTAGAAACTTTCCTTGCAATTTTTTTACCATCTTATCCCATACCTTAATTTTGTCTTTACCTTTCTTCTTTCGATCCAATTGCAGTTGTTCCTACCATAAGGATGCATGAACTTTTAGCTTTGTGCTTGCAATCTTCACCTTCTTATCCTCTGCTACATTCTCATATTCAAAATACTTTTCCATCTCAGTTATCCAGTCATTCAATTCATCAGAATCCAACTTTCTACTATACTCAGGAGGATTAAATTGAGGTGTGGATTTCAAACTTGTCAAAGCTCTTAGGAATCTCTCTTCTTCCTGATTCATCATAGGTGTAGGTGCAACTTCATCTTGAACCTCTTCCAATTCATCATCACTAACATCCTCAAGATGTCTTCCTCTGCACTGGGCTATCTCAATAGCTTCCAATCTAGCAGCCATTTGTCTAAGCATATTAGGTAGACCTGGATTTGCATTTCCTCTCCCACGAACCATCTTGAATCCCTCTGCAATTGTAGGTTAGATCACAATCTGCTACCCAACAACAATAGAAAATAGGGTTAGGGTTTACAAGAAGGAACTTAGATATCATCAATGGTCTGATACCACCTAACACAAGGTAGGGTTGATAATGGGTCCAAGGGATCTCCCAATTACCAAACCAGCTGGCCAACACAATGCGGAAGCTACAAAAACACATTGAGAGAAGAAACAACATAGATCCTTTTCATTAATTGATCAAAATCATTACATGCCGGGCTGTAAGGCCTTCCCGGTTTGGGCCATATACATTCAATGAATTACAATTTTATCTTCATACATGCGAGGTCACAGACCTGTCTTACAATCTCTCAATAGATAATCCTCTATTACATTATGATATCCAATCCTATTATAAAAAACTCCCCCAAAACTAAGAACAAAGAAACAATATATACAAGAGTCCACCAAGAGAGGTCAGCGCTAAAATCCATAAGTGAGACCCAAATTTAGGTCCACACAGATCCCAATGAGAGACCCCAAATTAATTAATCCACGAAAATTAACTGAAGAAGTTAGCCACCATATCCAACTCCAAAATAAACATCTCGGGAAAAGGTTGATTGAGCAACAGAGTGACTCGGGAAAAGAACACCCCGAGTAACATGAAACAAACCCAAGCATCAGAAGAGAAACCCGAGCAACAGAAAATAAACAAGCTTGCCCGAGCAATAGACCCAAGCAACAAAAAAAACATGCCCGAGTGACAGAACCCGAGTGACAGAGACAAGCATGCCCAAGAGACAGAACCCGAGCAACAAAGTACTTCCCGAGGAGTCTCCAAAAAAATAAAGAACAAAAAAAAACATACTTTTGGTTGAGCAGGATTGCCAAGGACCCAAGATGCTTCTACATCAAAAATGAATCACATGTTCATTGGAGAGAAGCTATTGGTACTACTGTGTATACTTTGAACAAAATTCATATCAGAGAAGGTACAAGTAGGACTCCTTATGAATTATGGTTTAATCATACTCCTACTGTGAAATATTTTAGAATATTTGGTAGTAAATGCTATATCAAAAGAGATGATGAGATTTGAAATTTTGATGCCAGAAGTGATGAAGGGACCTTCCTTGGTTATTCCACTAAAAGAAAAGCTTATAAATTCTTCAATCTGAGATTCAGGAAATAATATATGACTACAACTAGACTATAGAAATCAAGGAGTTTACTACAGACCAAGAAGAACCTCTTGAGATTGACTGTGAGATTGAGGCATATCAAGATGACTCAAATGATCCTACTAAAATTCCTAAGACTCTAAGGTATATTAAGAAAAACCATCTTGAAGATCAAATTATTGGAGATGCAAATAGAGGAATGATGACAAGATTGAGATTAAGAGATGATTTTTTTTTTATTTCTCAAGTTGAACCAAAATCTACTGATGAGGCATGTAGAAATGAATCTTGGAATAAGGATATGCAGGAAGAATTGAAATAGATAAATAAAAATAACACTTGGGAACTGGTTCCTAGACCTAAAGATAAGAATGTTATAGGAACTAAGTGGGTTTTCAGAAATAAGACGAGTGAAGAGGGAATGGTTATAAGAAATAAGGCAAGACTGGTTTGTAAAGGCTACTCGCAACAAGAAGGTATAGACTCTAAAGATTTATTTTCTCTTGTTGCTAGGCTTGAGGCTGTAAGATTATTTCTTTCTTAAGCTGCACACAAAGACTTCAAAGTATATCAGATGGATGTGAAATTTGCATTTCTGAATGGAGATCTAGAAGATGAAGTATATATTGAACAACCTGATGGATTTCCTTTGATAAAAGAAGAGGACATGGTTTTCAAGTTGAAGAAATATTTTTATGGACTGAAACAAGCAACAAGAGCATGATATGAAAGATTGGACAAGTATCTACTTCATCTTGTCTTTAGAAAAGGTAATGCAAGCAACAATTTGTACTTAAAAACTAGTGAAGATGAAATTCTAATAGTAGAAGTTTTTGTTGATGATATCATTTTTGGAGGAAATGATGTGATGAGTAAAAAATTATCTAAAGAAATGGAAAATGAATTTGAGATGTCAATGATTGGTGAGATGAAATTTTTCCTTGGATTGCAAATTAATCAAAACACGAGTGGTATTTTTATTTCTTAGACAAAGTATCTTAAAGAAATGTCAAAAAGTTTTGAATGGAGGATTGTAAACCTATTGGAATACCGATGGTTACTGGTCACAATAAAAAGGGGGAATTGTTGGAATTGGGTTCTGATGTTGTTATTGGCATTCATGTTGTCATTGATTTCAACATATGTTTCTATGGAGGCAGAACAGACTGGTTATTATTGTTTCTTGATAAATGGAAGAAGTGTACGGGTACTGTATGGTTGATTCAGAATGTGTAAAGATGGTGATGTGTACAAGGATATGTTTTGATCTTATGCATAAGGTCCCATGGATTAATATTTTCTATTGGATGGTTATATATGTTTTAGTGAAGACTGGGTACTGGATGGTGACAGTGATTATTGACAAAGTTAGTCTCTGTATTTTGAGTATAACTTGCATGTGATGTGGATTCAAGTTATACAAGCTTAAGGGATGGCAGAAGAAATGTTAAGGAAGGTTATTTATGTTTCATAGGTTGTAGGACTCTTGGTGACATCAGCTATGGCATGTGTTCTGGAGGAGACCTATTTTGGGGCCAACTTCATATATGAAGCATGTATTATGGATTGGGAGCGTAGATTACGAATCTTGGATTATATTTGATGAATCGTAATTGATGTTTATTGGTTATAGGTACCATGTGTATCTTAGCAAGGGGTTTAGTAATTATTTATATATTGGGAAATCCTAATTGGCCAACCTAATTGATTATTGTAATAGGGTATATATGAGAGAGCTTTTCTTGTTGGAAAGTGTGATTGTGGTAGAGACAACGAAGTGTGGAAGTTGAGAGCTTGTTTGTGAAAATTCTACTGGATGTAGAGAAGAGGTTGTGATTATGTTACTTCATTAGAACTAACCAAGGAAAGATAGTTTGTATAAGAAAGTTCACTGGATTGTATATCTCTTATACATTTATATTTCAGAATGTAAGTTCTGAGGGTGGATTTAACCTTCTTTAGGCAGTGTGCCTAGGTAGTGAGCCCACTGTTACTCTTGAATCCTAACAAGGTCTATCCTTTAATAGGGATTATGTACTGTAATGCATCAATAATATCCTAACATGGATAAATATTTTAACAAGGATACTATACTCTCAGTACATCATTTGTGGGTGCTAATTCCCACCGGGGCTTTACCTTAAAGAGGGTTTCCTTGACAAAAAAGATTATGTTATTGTGTTGGAATTTACTGTGTTATCATTTGGATTAAAGTTTTTGTTTATAAAGTTTAATTTTAATAATCTATCTCACAACTGATTCACCCCCCCTCTCAGTTGTGTTAGTGGATTGTTATTCCTAACAATTTCTCCTTTGGTCATAAAATTATAGATTTTGTTCGTGGTTCCCCTCTAGAACCTAAAAGGAGAAAAAATAATGTTAAATGAAAGGAAATTGTTAGTATATTAGAGGATGATGAAATAGAAGAAAAGGAAGAAGAAGAGGAGATTGAGAAAGATGTGGTTTTTCCATCAGAATCGAACTCTATGGATTCTGATGTGGTTCAATATTGGTTAGAAGATGTTGAGTTTGACAGAGTTGGTGAATTATGGTAAGGTTTCTATCTGATGAGTAGGACATAAATAGAGGACTTTTTGAATGATCACTTCATTAGTAAGAAGATCATTATTTTGAGTGTGCCTAATGCGCTACCAGTTGAGATGGTAAAAAATATTGGGAACATATTGTAGAGTGAAGCTGATTGTAGGAAGATCAAGAAGTCTATTAAGAAGAAGTGTACTGATGCAAAATAGAAGTTATCCAGATTAATCGATGAAACCAAGGAATGTATAACAAAAATTTCATATATATACATGTATTGTCTTCAGTGGCCTGCTGTTGTTGAAAATTTTAGAGGTAGAATTGAGGTTATTGAGATAAAATTGAATGAGCTAGGAAGACATATGATTATTTCAAAGATAAAGAAGGAAAATAGGGGATGCGAGTTGGTTAGTTAGAAGTTAAAATGTTGCATTTGTAGGGACAAAGAGAAAATCTAGTGAATAAATTATGGTTGGTAAAGGAATTGGTCAAGGTTCAGTTGGAGCATGTCTCTGGTATCGTTCCTGATAAAGAGAGTTATGAATGAAGGTTCCAGTCTCTAGACTAGATTTCATCTTTTGATATGTTGGTGGAGCATGATAGTCATCGTGTCCGGATGGGTGCTATTATTTCTAAATGGAAGAGTAAGATTTTAATCATTAAAGAAAGGTATAAGAAATTTTTTATTGCACAAAATTTTGTATTTGTTTGAATTTTCTAATTTCTAGTTTTTGGCCCTTTTCTATTGGGGCAAAGAGTGGGAGAGAAAAAGGAAAATAAAAATTTAATGAAGTATCTACTCGGGGGGAGTTTTTAGATTGTTTGGAGTTTTATATTTTTTTTGTTTTTCCATCAATGTCAAAGGGGGAAATTGTTAGACATATTGAGATGTTTTTAGCATAGTTGTCATTGATGTCAAAAACTCCATACCGGTTTCTTGGTGGTATCAGTTTCTTGTTGGATATTGGTGAGGTGACAAGATTTTGATTATATGTAGATTAAGTTTTGTATATACTATTTTGGTGTATGGTTTACGGTGTACTTGTTGTTCTAATGGAATACATCTTTTGGTACATCAAAATGTTTTGGTGGTTATAGTTTTTGGCAGTACCTATTGACTATTATACTTACAGAGTTCTTCCAACATTCCTTCTATGTGGACATTGTTTTAGTTCATCATAATTTTTGTCATAAATATTATATCTTATTCTAGATAGGTTTTATTAGTTCTTATCTATTAGTTGGTTCAAGAATTTTTTTGTTCATGTATTTGACTTGATCCTGATGTTTTGATGGTTCTATAATTTTCTTATCTTTTCAATAAATGTGATATGAAGCATATGTATCTTAAGGGAAACCTATATTTAGGTCTTGTGGTAATGTGTTGTATAGGTTTTCTTATGTATGACCCAAATTTAGGTTTAGTGGTAGCATGTTAAATACACATGTAGTTTCTTTTATTTTTTGGTCGACATGTTTTGTGGCTTGGCTGACATATGTGGCTACCCTATTAGATGCATATATAAATAGAGACATCTTGTAACTGAGATATGGATGTGAATGTGTATGTATGAGAAATATAAATCTAAAGGTGATATAGTGCGAACCTATTTTAGTGTATATCTAGAAGTGGTATGTAAGAGGAAGAAAGTTAAGTAAGGGATTGTTGTGGTATAGAGAGAAGATCTTACATTTTATGTTGTAGAGGTTTGGTAGATGATGGTATATGATCTATATTGGATCTCTACTATTGGTGATTACTGTGTTTTCAACTAAAATTGTTTCATGCACAAACATATGCAATTATACCAGTTCACATTTATAAGTGAAACATATTGCAACACATCTTTTGTACAAGGTTAGTTAGCTCAACCGATAGTGAGCCAACATGTAGTGAGAAAACTGGTAGTGAGCCCTTGTAAAAATCACCTTAAACAATGTTCATTCCATGAGAATTACATTCTCTATTGTTTTTCCCAGTTTGGGTTTCCACATTGTATCTAGTGTTATGGTGTTATTTGTTCATGTTATTTCATGATTTTATCTATCTTAATTATTTGAACAATTTAAGTTCTTATTGGTTTAGTAAAAGTTTTAGAAAGTGTTTTTGAATAACTGATTCACCCCCCTCTAAGTTATTCAATAGTTTCAACACCTAGATAGACAAGAAGTTAGGGAAGACTCAACTAGCTTTAAATACTTAGAAAAGGAGGAAGAACCTCCAACTCATCTTGTTCAAAGGTCCATAAGGTAGAGAAAACTGCCTGAAAGGTATTCTCATTATGATTGGAGATGTATATTCTCTTTGAATAATAGCATGGATGAATCTAGACCTATAGAAGAGTCATTAGGTATGAATGATGCAGAACTTGGGAAGATTTCTATGGATGAAGAAATGACATCTTTGGAAAGGAATGATTCATAGGATCTTGTACAATTTTCTAAACGACATAAACTTATTTGGATGCAAATGGGTGTTCAAGAAAAAGATTGGTTCAAATGAAAGAATTGAGAAGTATAAATCATGTTTGGTTGCAGAAGGATACTCTCAAGTTAATGGTGTTGATTATGGTGAAATATTCTTTCCTATTGCAAAAATAACATACATTAGATTTTTTTTTCTATTATTGTTGCTTATGATTTAGAGGTTTATCAAATGGATGCAAAAAATAATTTCCTTCATGGTGATTTGGAGGAGGATATTTATATGACACATCCAGAGTACTATGTGGTAAAAGATAATAGTAATTTAGTTTACAAATTGAAGAAATATTTGCGTGACCTCAAATAGAGTGCTAGGATGTGGTACTAGAAATTTGACACATATGTGTTGAGTTTGGGATTTAAGTATTCTAAATAATATCACTATGTTTATTATAAATTTGATGGTGGCCATTTTCCTATACATTGCATTATATATTGATGATATGATGCACACACATCTTGGTTTCATTGCAATCTTGCATCAACCAAAAACATTTGAGTATTTTTGTTCCTGGACACCGGTTGTAGTGTTTCCTATTACAGTCAATTTGTATAGATCCTTGGTAGTTGTAGTTGTAGGTTCATGGTCTAGAGATCATTTGGAACCTTTTCCTATGATCATAACTCATTTGGAGTATCATGCCTAAAGTTATGCTAGATTCTTCAGATGTGTTTAGAATGTGTTTTTCATGTTCTTGCACCGGTCAGTGTTTGGATTCTTGGTTGGATTTCCTTGATCGACGATGTTGTTGGATCATTTTCCTATGTAGCTACATGTTTGGCTGACTTGTTTGTATGATCTCTCTTTGTGGTTTATTCATTGGTTAAATCTATCTGAATCCAAGGTTGACTGGGTATTTAGCTGGTAACATGTTTTGTTTGTCTTGGAAAATGTAATCTTGAGGCTGACCTGTTAGGTCACGGACATGTATTTAGGTTGGATCTTGTTCCTTGTTTGGGAAGGAAGGCCAAAGATCGAAGGGAGTAAGCTAGGGTTTTGAAAAAGGTTGTGTACAGTCATAGGTTGGAAGGATATTTAGGTTTCTTTGTAATAAGTCCCTGGAATTTGAGTTGGGCATGTTGAATGCTATTGCAAATCTTTGTAATATTTTTACCTGCTAATAAAAAGGTTGCAGGTGTGTTCCATACTCTATATTTGTGTATTTTCTTCTTGAAATCTTCAAGTTTTTTTATGTAACTCTTGCTGCAAGGTTGGATGGTTCATTTACTTGGACCCTCCTACCTTGACTGCATCAAGTGGTATCATAATGAATGTTTTCAATTGCAGTGAATGGATCATATCTCCTGAGTGTGCAATTCCTAATTTGGTTTTTTGTGGGGTAGCAGAATAAGGTTCTTGCCCACAATTGCATAGAATTCATTTGAGATAGATAGGAGAGGTGCTAGAAGTGGAAGAGTTGTAGACCCTAATGTTGTTGAAATGTTGAGACAAATTTCTCCCAGATTGGAAGTGGTGGAAACAACCTAGAGGAGAGGTTGACATATTCAAGAAGTAAGTGATGCTAAAGAATAAATTGAAGAAGAAGTTGAAGGAGAGGCCTGAGAAAAACCTAAAGTGGAGCAAGGAGAAGAAAGGTTTATTAAGGATCTTACTAGGGTTAATACTAGACCACATTTTAATCCACCAGATTATGATGGTCAATTGAATGCAAATGAGTTGTTGGATTGGATCTTAGACATGGAAAAGTACTTTGATTTTGAATATACTGATGAAGACAAGAAGGTAAAGTATGCTAGTACTAATTATGAGGTCATGCTTCACTTTGGTGGGATCATTTGTAGAATGATAGGAGAAGAAGAGATAAAGAGAATATCAAATCTTGGGGTAGGATGGTGAACAAGATGAAAGAAAATTTCTTACCCTCTAATTATTAGGTCAGCTTGATCAGAAGATTGCAAAATTTGAGACAAAAATATATGAATGTGAAATAGTACACCGAGGAGTTCTACAAGTTGGATATTGGATTGGGATTTAAAGAGGATGAATTAAAGAGAGTTTCAAGATACCTACATGGTTTGAGGATGTCAATACAAGAAGATCTTAGTATGATAAAGATTGGGAATGTGGAAGATTCTTATCAGTATGCCCTGAAGACTGAAGATAAGTTAATTAGAAAACAAGAACAAAGACAAAGACGCAGAGGTGAAAGATTCCATAGAGGTAGAGGTGGTAGATTGATTGGAGACTCTGACAAAAGGAAGATAGAGGAGAAGATTTCTGAAATAAATTAATATAGAGGTGGTTCGAGGAATGAGGGATACTGAAGAGATGATAAAAGGGTGTTTAAGGGAACTTGTTTCAAGTGTGGTGGAGAAGTTCATAGGACCTTTGAGTGAAAACAAGGTGGATCTTAAAAGAGGACATAAAGCAACAGAAGAACAAATCTTGTGGAAGAAGAGGGATCTTCTGAGTCAGTTAACAATAATCAGGCTGAAAAGGGAGAAACATTGATCATGAGGAGAACCTTGTACCATGATGAGAAGATGAAGAAATCTTGGAAAAGGAAGAACTTGTTCCACACCAGATGTCTTGTTGGTGGTAAGGTATGTAAAGTTGTTGATGATGGTAGTTTTGATAATTTGGTATCTGAGGAAATGGTAGACAAGTTACAGTTGTAAAAATTGAAACATTCCAAACCCTATGAGATTGCCTAGATAAAAGATGATCACAAGGTGTTGGTAAGTGAACAATGTTGGGTTAAGATGAAAATTGGGAAATATAATGGTTAAGTCTTGTGTGATATAATGCCTATGGATGTATGTTATGTTTTGTTGGGCAGACCTTGGTAGTATGATAAACAAGCTATACATGATGGCAGATGAAATACATATAATTTTGTGGCTAATGATATGAAATAGAGATTGTTTCCTTTGGAGAAACCTTTTAAAGGGGAATTTTGTACTAGTGCTAGAATTTGCATGGTTGATGGAAGGAAATTCCTGGAAGGTATGAGACATGAGAGTGTTTTTTTTTCTATTGTTCCAAAGAAGACTACAGATGTAGATCTGAGTAGTGAATACCATGAAAAGATTAAGGATATGTTGAATGAGTATACAAATGTAATTTTAGATAATATGTGTGATGATTTGCCACCAGTTAGAAGTATTAGTCATTGCATGGATCTAATTCCTAGAGATAGTTTTCCTAATAAAGAATCTCATTGGTTGACACCAATAGAGAATAATGAGTTGAATAGAAAAGTACATGAGTTGTTGTAGAAATGATTAATTAGAGAAAGTCTGAGTCCTTGTGTAGTACCTATAGTATTGGCACCTAAGAAGGATAGATAGAGAAGGATGTGTACAAATTATAGAGAAATAAAAAAGATGAGTATCAAGTACCAATTTACTTTACCTAGGATGGATGACATAATGGATTTCTTGAGTGGAGCTAAGTATTTAACAAAGATTGATTTGAAGAGTGGTTCTCATCATATTAGAATAAGAGAAGGTGATGAATGGAAGAATTCTTTTAAGAATAATGAAGATTTGTATGAATGGTTGGTAATGCCTTTTGGTTTGTCTAATGCACCGAGTACTTTAATGAGGCTGATGAATGAAGTGTTGAAGGAATTTTTGGGTAAGTTTTGTTGACCTTATGGAAAGACTTGTTGTCAATTAGTGCCAAAAAACTTAGTCATTATAGTGTTGACCAAGCCATCAGCTTAAAGTGCAACCTGAGTAGTTGTAGTGTAACCGGAGTAGTTATAGTGTTGACTGAGAAGATAGTGGCAATCAGTATTACCTGAGTTGCATACCAGCTCTGAGTGATCAATGTGACCCGAGTACCCAGTGTAGCCTGAGTGCTAGAGATTGGCAGTTTACTATGTTTCCCAAGTGTCAGTATATCACCCGAGTGGATTACTAGACCCGAGTATTAGTATTGGGCCGACTTAGTTGTTATTGTTGGATATTAATCTATATCATGGAAGCTGACTTATAAAGGTAATTGATTTGGATAAGATATATATGTAAGTTACTTTATTATCCCAATTGTGTGAGAAGTAATAGTAGAAGCAAGATATGTGAATATGAAGTGGCAGATTGATTACAAGGATAAAATAGTGTAAAGGAATAGAAGTGACTCATCTATCACATTCAGGTGATCAGTATTATATCATTGGATCTCATTCAGCAAATAGAGTTGCATAGGTGATCATCCACTAGTTCATCCTAGCAGGTGTATCAACAAAATCCTTTAACCGGGTGGACTTAACAGTCTTTATCAAATCTCCTAACAGAGTTGCATACTTAATTGTATTGTACAAATCATTTCACAAGGTGGACCTAGCAGTCCTTATTTATCCTAATAGGGTAGGCCATCAGAAGTGATCAATTATAATATTTAACAGGCTAAATTTATACTCCAGTACTAAATCTTGTGGGTACCATCCCCACCCCAGTTTTACTTTCTATTTGGAAGGTTCTTGGTTAACCAAATATTGTGTCAAGTGTTGTGGATGTTTATTACTTTTCTATTTCATGCATGCAATTAGATTATTCAATCTAATAAAGGATAAAATATAATAAGTTTTATTGGTTCCTGATTCACCCCCCCTCTGAGTCATTTAGCCTCTATATATTTCCAACAATTGGTATCAAAGATAAAGTTTCTCTTATCAGAAGTTTAAAAAATTGAGAAAAGATCAGAAGAAATGGAAATATACAGACTGGAGAAAGCCATTGCAAATGAAAAGCTAGATCTACAAGTGGCCATGGATCAAATTAGAAAACTCAAGGAGAAGCTCTCTCATTCCCTGAAAAGAAGAAAAGATTTAGCAGTACAATGAATGATAAAAATTACATAGAAGAAAGAATTGAAGACTTATGCAAAGAAAGAAGTTCTGAAGAAGCTGTTGCAGTAATTGGAGACCTATGAGACCTACTTGCAAATAATCTCAATTTACATGAAGAAGTCAGAAAGTTGAAGAGATAATAAGAAATTCAGTCAGTCAGAATATGTGAAGTCATGGAACAAAAGAACCAAGCAGAAAATGAAAGAGAAATGGAACAAGAAGATAAAATATTGCTAAGTAAAATATTAGAGGAGAAATAAAATGAAATCCATCATTTGTCACTTCAGCAAGAAGATATGATAAATCAAGTCAATATTTTAAATCAAGAAGTTATCAACCTAAGGACTAAAAATGAAAGACTGTAGAATGATCTCAATAATGAAAAGCAAACCAATGAGAGTATGATGAATTTAAAGATGAGCATGGATCAGTTGATAAAGAAAAATAAATTCAAACATAATGGACAGACTGGATTAGTTTATACTGAACAAGGTGAATCCTCACATCAAGGAGCTCAAAAGAAAAACAAACCTACTTGCAATCATTGTGGTAAGTTAGGGCATACATCAAATAAGTGTTGGAGAAATAAAAAGTCAAAATTTAATGGTAAATGCTACAGATGCAACAAACATGGATATAGGGCAAGTGAATGCACTGAGAAACCTAAGTTTGAAGGAAAATGTTTCAATTGTAACAAACAAGGTCACAAGTCTTCCATGTGCAGAACTAAGAAATAGAACCCTGCTGAACAACTAGCTAAGGAAATTTTTGGTTGGGATTACAACACATGGAGAAGATGTTGTCATTGTGGTGAGTATGGGCACATTAGTGAAAATTGTGCAAAGACTCATCTCAGGAAAAGGAATCCTACTAAGAGATGTTATGTGTATAAACAACTCAGTAATCTAAGCAAGAATTGCATGAACAGAGAAAAAGTGGATACTGGTTTTGAGAAAGGGAAAACAAGAGTTTATGAAATCAAAACATAGATGAGTTAGTAGTGGGTAAGGAAGTCTCCTGAGAATTCAGACCAAAAAAATGAAGAATCGAGTGGCACCCAAAATAGTGAGCTGGGTGGATCCACCATCTCCAAATAAATATGCAAGTAGACAACTAGAACTATGCATACAAGCCATCATACATCAGTTCTAGATATGCTAGCAAGTCCAAATCTACATATTGATACACTAGGACACATTATGGTTCTAACCGATTCAGTATCTCAGTTACATCTGAGTTACACAAGTCTGGGAGAACTACCCAAGTTGTCACAACTACTAAGTACGGAGCATTTAATGAAAATCCATGATGAAATTTCTCATAAATGGTGGAGTTGAAGGGTTATTGTTTATAGTTCACAGAGTGATTAAGAGCTTACAACAATTTTAGAACAAATTTGTTTGAAAGACTTAGTTGTAGCAAAGTTTTATTAGACCTCCGAGAGATTATGGAATCTTAATCTAGTAGTAAAGTTAAGAAGGGATACGAGATGTTGGTAAGCAATGCTATCTAAAAACCACCAAAGTTTAAAATTTATCCTACAATTTTAGAAGAGACAGATCCAATGGGAGCCCATTCCCAAATTCCTCTGAAGGTAATTTTGATCAATGACATCTGAGCTTTCTATCATTGCACCATTCAAAAACTAGGCACACTAGAGATGAATCAAGCATAGGAGAAATTCTGTGTAGATGGAAATATGAAGTCAGAATACAAAAACCTTGAAGTTAAGGTTTTAACCCACATTTTTCATATGCTACAGAACTTCCAGATAAAATAGATTAGATTTGTTCTGAGCCTTGTTCATGACATGCATACCTGGTTGGAGAAACCAGTGAAAATCACTAAGACAATGGTACACCCTGTGACAAGGTATCTGATGCTTGACAAATCCAAGGCAACCAAAACCCTACCCCGGGATAATCTAGCCAAGAAGACTCTTTCCAAGTGGGATGGAAGAGGTGCGGGATTGAATGGATTCACAAACATGGAATTGAAGTTTGGTATTCATGTGATTGCAAACATGATATAAAGTTATAGCCTGTTAGGAATAATAGTCCACAAGACAATTGAGAGGGGGGGTGAATCAATTATGATATAGATTATTAAACTTTATACTTTATAAACCAAATCTGAAAATGTAAATGATAACACAGTAATAGACAACACTATAACACAATATTTGTTATTAAGGAAACCCTATTAAAGGTAAAACCCCAGTGGGAATTAACACCCACAAATAATTTACTAAGAGTATAGTATCCCTGTTAAAAGATATTAGCCTTGTTAGGAGATTTTTAGAACATTACAGTACACGGTCCCTGATAGGAGACAGACCCTGTTAGGAGTCAAAGGAAATAGTAGGCTCACTACTAAGGCACACTTCCCAAAGAAGGTTAAATCCACCCTCAAGGATTTACAATATGCAAAATTCTATAAAGAAAATACACAATCAGAGAACTGTCTTCCAACAACTGTCTTTGCTTGATTAGTTCCAATGAAGTATCAACTCTGCTTGCATCTAGCAGTCAACAAGCTTCACAAATTTCACACATTCCTTCTCTTTTGTTATCTATCACACTTATCCACAAGAATTTATCTTTCATATATACTCTTAAACAATAACTTATTAGGTCGGCCAGTTAAGCTTTCCTAATACATAATTGATTAGGTCGGCCAATTAAGGTTTTCCATCATAAAAATAATTACATAGCCCCTTGCTAAGATACACACAATATCTAAGACAATTATACACCATTTATAATTCATTACATATATTTCCAGATCTGCAATTCATGCTCACAATTAATTTCACACGCTACATGTCTGAAGTTGGCTAGGAAATAGGTCTTCTTCAGAATACACGCCATAGCTGATGTCATCAGTCTTGAATCAATAATAAAACTCAACCCATTACTATAACATATGTCATCTATCCATCCATAAGCTCACAAGTTTTTAAATATCTTCACCAAAAAGATATATCCAAAATACAGAGACCTTCTTTGTCTAGAATCATAGTTGTAGTCCACAAAACTAGTCTTCAACAAATGAATTGTATCATCCACATAATGTAACATAAAGTCAAGAGACCTTTGGAATAAGGTCAGCACACATCCTTCTACATAAATACATCTTTGATCATTTTGAATCATCTGTACAGTATCCGTACACTCGTTCCAGTTAAGTAGCCAGTCTGTCTTCTCCATAGAAATATATGTTGACATCAGTGACAAAACATGAATATCAATAACATGATCAGTAACTAAAATTGATATCATCCAACAATATCCCCCTTTGGCATTGATGGAAACATATGGAAAAATCTATATGCATCAACCCAAAAGTACTCTCTCTCAATACAATCTTCTCAATATCCTCAACATAAATCTCCCCAAAATAGTAGGGATTTTATCATATATTCCTTCCCCCTTTGGTAGAAATGGAAAAGGGTGCCATAATTCACCTATAGTTTTTTGTAGCTTTTTCAAATCTTCATGTCCAATTAGCTAGGTGCAAGATCACCTAAATGCACTCTAGTATTTTCCCACGATCACTCCTTCTAAGGAGTAGATCCATACATCAAGTCCAGAGAATGATATAGCTCTGAGATGCACTGGACCGATGCACATCTGCATCATTTAGTTTTCACTGGGAGGGTGCATCACCCCAAGCATGCCTCTAAGATATTCAAAAGCATCATTTGGTAAAGGTTTGGTAAATATATCTGCTATCTCTGCCTTTGTGCTAATATACTCCAGTTTAATCTCTCTGTCTGCTACCTTATTTCTCAAGAAATGATACTCGATGGAAATATGTTTAGTATTTGAATAAATTACATGATTCTTTGACATATTCACTATGCTAGTTTTATCACAATGGATAACCACTGGTTCTTTGAAAATTAATCCAATGTCTTTCAGCACTTGTATCATCCAAACAACTTGTGTACAGTTTATTGCAGTAGCAACATACTTTGACTCAGTAGTAGATTGAGCAATACAGTTCTGCTTCTTTCTCAACCAAGAAACCAGCCTCTTTCAAAGTAAAAATTCTCTACCACTTGTGCTCTTCCTATCATCTACATTACCTACCCAATCAACATCAGTAAAAGCTTGCAATGTAAAATCATGATATTTTTCATACCATAATCCATAATCTACTATTCCTTTCAAATACCTGAAAATTATTTTCACAACAGCAAAATGTGTCTCTTTAGGATCTACCTGATCTCTAGCCACAATTCCAACTGCACTGGTAATATCTAGTCTAGTGCGTGTCAAATATTGTAGACCTCCAATCATTGATCTATGCTTAGTCTGCCCAACACTTTGAGTCTCATCACTTTTAGTTAGTTTGTTCCCTGTCACCATGGGTGTAACAACATGTTTACAATCTTCCATTCCAAATTTCTTCAACATTTCCTTAAGGTACTTGGTCTGAGATATAAATATGCCATTCTTACTTTGATTAATTTGCAAACCAAGAACAAATTTCATATCACCAATCATTGACATCTCAAACTCATTCTCCATTTATTTAGCATACTTCTTACTCATTTTATCATTGCCTCTTAAAATGATATCATCAAAAAAAACTTCTATAATTAAGATTCCATCTTCATCAGTTCTTAAATACAATCTGCATTACCTTTTCTAAAACTAAGATGAAGTAGATGTTTATCCAGTCTTGCATACCATACCCTCGGTGCTTGTTTCAGTCCATACAGTGCCTTCTTCAGTCTGCAAACCATGTTTTCATCATCTGTCAAAGGAAAACCATCAGGTTGCTCAATGTACACTTGTTCTTCTAGATCACCATTCAAGAATGCTGATTTCACATCCATCTGATACACTTTGAAGTCTTTATGTGTAGCATAAGAAAGAAATAGTCTCACAACTTCCAGTATAGCAACATGTGCAAATGTTTCTTCATAGTCTATGCCTTCTTGTTGTGAGTAGCCTTTACATACCAATCTAGCCTTGTTTCTTATCACTGTGCCTTCCTCATCCATTTTTGTTTTTGAAAACCCACTTGGTGCCAATTACATTCTTGTTCTTAGGTCTTGGAGCCAAATCCCAAGTATTTTTATTCTTTATCTGTTCTAGTTCTCCTTCCATGGCTTTAGTCCAAGATTCATCTTTACATGCTTCATCAGTAGTCTTGGGTTCAACTTGAGAAATCAAACATATCTCATCTCTAACTTTAGATCTAGTCATCATGCCTTTGCTTGCATCACCAATAATTTGATCTTCAGGGTGATTTTTCTTGACATACCTTGGTGTCTTTAATGTCTCAGTAGATTCTTCCCATTCTTCTTCTTCAATCTCATTTTCGATCATCAAGGGTCCTTCAGGTTCAGCAGAAAATTCTCTTGATTCTGTTATCTGACCATAATCATACATTCTTTCTTGAATTTGAAATTTCTGATCTATCCTCACATTGGCACTTTCAATTAGTTCCCTCAGTCTCAGATTGAAACATTTATATGCTTTACTATTAGTGAAATAACCAAGAAAGATTCCTTCATCACTTCTAGCATCAAACTTTCCTATCTCATCATCTCTTTTGATATAACATTTACTACAAAATATTCTACAATATTTCATAGTAGGTGCATGATCAAACCATAATTCATAAGGAGTTTTATTTGTACCTTCTCTAATCTTAATTCTATTTAATGTGTACACAGCAGTTCCAACTTCTTATCTCCAATGAACATGTGATACATTTCCTTCTAGAAATATAGTCCTTGTAGCATCTTATATGGTTCTATTTCTTCTCTTTGCTATCCCATTCTGTTGTGGAGTTCTAGGAACTGAAGTCTGTCTATTTATTCCATTTTCTTCACAGTATGTGTTAATTTTTTTTGATGTGAACTCTCCTCCTCTGTCTGATCTCAAACATTTCATCTTTAAACCAGATTCATTCTCAACTTTTTCTTTGAACAACTTGAACTTGTCAAATTCTTCAAATTTCTCTCTCAAATATGTATCCCACATCATTCTTGAAAATTCATCAACAAAAGGTATAAAATACCTTTCACCATAGTATGATCTTGTTCTTGTAGGACCACATAGATCTGTATGCACCAGATCCAACTTCCCTTTTGCTGAATAATCTTTGCTCTTGAAGGTTCTTTGAGTCTATTTCCCCATAACACAATGTTAGATGGCTTTACAATTTTAGGTAGATCTCTGATTTCTTTTGTCATACTTTCCTTCACAATTTTATCAAAATTAACATGCCAAAATCTTCTGTGCCATAGCCAGCTATCATCAACCTTTGCAATCAAACAAGAAGCTTCAGATGTGTTCAATTCAAATAGATTACCTTTGGATTTAGTACTAGATGCTATCAAGTCTCCTATTTTTCTCTTGATAGTACACTTTCCATTTATGAAGTTCAGTTGATAACCCTTGTCCACTAGTTGTCTAACACTCAACAAATTGTGCTTAAGTCCATCAACAAGTAATACATTATCAGTGTTAGTCTTTCCCTCCAAAGAAATAGATCCAACTCCAATAATAAGTTTAGGAGTATTGTCACCAAATCTAACAACACCACCATCATGTTTCTTCAAACTCACAAACTTATTTTTATCTCCAGTAATATGATGTGAACAACCACTATCTATGACCCATTCAAATTTATTTTCAACTCGAGATACTAATGCTTTTTCTTCATGCATAGGTTCATCATCCTTAATAGAAATAAATCCAATTTCATCATAATCACCATTCTCATCATCAGATATACCTTCAATAGCATAATAACATTCCTTATCCTTTGAGAACTTAGACATGAAAAAAATAGGTTTGTACTTTGGAATTCTTGCAGGACATCTAGATGCAAAATGACCGATCTTGTTACATGAAAAACATTTCAAAGGTAATTTTCCCTCAAACTTACCCTTACCTCTCTTTTCTCTTCTAGAAACCAATGCAAAAATTTCATCTAGCTTTCTTTCTTCTTCCTGTATCTATTCCCATTCATCAACATAGGCTCCAAGTCCTTCTTTTAGATCATTACTTCTTGTGCTTGCATTTCCAGGTGAAATTCTTTTTCTTTTGTGCACGGTTTCTTTGAATGCTGACTCAACCTTAGGTAGAGTGTCTCCCAATTCTATGGTTTCAAATGTAGTTAGCTTTCCAATCAACATCTCTCTGGTGAAGTTCGGTGTCAAAGGTATGATCTCCTCTATAGCCTGAACCTTGGTTCTATATGCGGGTGTCAAAGATCTGAGTATCTTTGCAATAACTTCTTCCTAACTATAAGTTCCTCCAAATTTCCAAATACCAGTTAATACCTCTATAATTCTTAGTGCATATGCTCTGACGTTCTCATATTCTTTCATCTTTAGTGATTCCATCTTTGTCTTCCAGTTTGGTAACTTTTCTTGCTTTGTAGACTTTTCTCCAACATATAGCGCTTCCATTCTTGACCATATTTCATGTGCCAAGTACAAGTCCTTTACTTCAGTAAATTCTCCTTCTGATAATGTGCTGATTAAGGATTCCCTTGCAACCATATTACATGAGAATAGATTCTTTTGATCGTCACTGGATTTCTCTAATTCATCCTCAATAATTATCTTTTCCTTCTTCTTTGTTATCATCTAGTAGTCAATTCCCAGAGATAACAAATATGTTCTCATCTTGTTATGCCAACTGTCAAAGTTTTCAGAGTCAAACTTTGGACTATCCTTCCTGTAGTAAGTCATCTTCAAGATCACCTCAAGCTATTAAACTTTCTCTCTTAGGACTAATAGCTCTGATACCAATTGTTATGAATAACAGTCCACAAGACAACTAAGAGGGGGGGTGAATCAATAGTGATATAAATTATTAAACTTTATACTTTATAAACCAAATCTACAAATGTAAATGATAAAAAAGTAATAGACAACATCATAAAACAATATTTTTTGTTGAGGAAACCCTATTAAAGGTAAAACCCCGGTGGGAATTAACACTGACAAATAATGTACTAAGATTATAGTATCCCTGTTAAAAGATATTAGCCCTGTTAGGAGATTTTTACAACATTACAGTACACAGTCCCTGTTAGGAGACAAACCCTATTAGGAGTCAAAGGAAATAGTAGGCTCACTGCCAAGGCACACTTCCCAAAGAAGGTTAAATCCACCCTCAAGGATTTACAATCTGCACAAGTGTATAAATCAAATACACAATTAGAGAACTGTCTTCCTTCAACTATTTTTGCTTGATTAGTTCCAATGAAGTATCAACTCTCCTTGCATCCAACAGTCAACAAGCTTTTCAGCTTATACACATTCCTTCTCTTCTATTCTCTATCACACTTCTCCACAAGAATTTATCTTTCATATATACCCTTACACAATAACTTACTAGGTCAGCTAGTTAAGCTTTCCTAATACATAATTAATTAGGTCGACCAATTAAGGATTTCCATCATACAAATAATTACAATGCCCCTTGCTAAGATACACATGGTATCTAAGACAAGTATACAACATTTATAATTCATTACATATACTTCCAGATCCGCATTTCATGCTCACAATTGATTTCACACACTACATCTTTGAAGTCGGCCAGGAAATAGGTCTTCTCTAGAATGCATGCCACAGCTAAAGTCATTAGTCTTCAATCAACAATTGAACTCAACCCATTAATATAATATATGTCGACTATCCATCCATAAGCCTTCAAGTTCTGAAATATCTTTTCCAGAAAGATATATCTGAAACACAAAGACCTACTCTATCCAGAATAACAATTGCAATCTAGAAAACAAGTCTTCACCAAATGAACTGTAACATCCACATAATGTAACATAAAGTCAAGCGACCTTAGGAATAAGGTCAGCACACATCCTTCTACATAAATCCAACTTTGATTGTTCTAAATCATCCATACAGTGTCCGTACACTCATTCCAGTTAAGTAGCCAGTCTGTCTTCTCCATAGAAATATATGTTGACATTAGTGACAAAATGTGAATATCAAAATCATGACCAGTAACCAAAAAATGATATCGTCCAACATTGCCAACCAAACAATGTGCCTTGTGAGGCTGTGGACTTGGCATACAAAGTGGTCAAGAACAATCTTTCATTCGACCTTGCCAAGTTGCAGCTCATCCAATTGAGCAATAAAATGGAGAGCATCTAGGCATCCAAGAACAATCTGTGTAAGTTTGGTTCACTCTTGGTATGCATATTCTTTTTTGTTCATAAGTTTTTCCCTTCCAAAGGCACAATTGTATGGAAAAAGAATAGACCCATATTTTATTAGATAAATAAATTTATAGTAGAATTAGGAGATAATTTTGAGACCATCATGGATGCATACTTTGAGAATTTCAGACATAAGATGCAGAATAGGTTCATAATTCCTAAACAATTGGTAGAAGACTATACAAATGATGTTTGTTTCCTATTTGACTGTGACAAAGTATACATTCAAGCAATCAAGCTTAGGGTTGCATGGGTGAAACCTCTTGCGTATAAGGTTAAGATAGATGAGATCAAAGACATTATTGAAGCTCTTGTGAATGAGCCTGTTGATCCTAAAGCACCATACTTTGGTACCTATGAAGAAGAAAAGGGAAGAATATCTTTTGAAATTGAGATTCCTAATATCCTGAAGAGAAGAAGGAATAGAATTGAGAAGATTGGAAAGAAATATGGAAAGTCTTCTGACTGTCCTCCTTCATTTGCTGAAAGGAAAGGAGATGACATAAAGATAGAAGATTATGAATCTGAGAAAGAAGAAGAAGAGGTAGAAGCATCACATCCTTAGAAGAAGAGGCTAGCCCCCAAGAAAATACCTAAGGTCTCTACCCCTGCTTTCACTAGATCCAGAAGAAAAATGAAATTGCCTAAGGAAGATGATGAAGAAGAAGATACAGTCATATTCAAGAAGTTACCACCGACCTTTGAGCAGAAGATTGCAGACTTGAAAGGAGACAGTGGTATGGGATCACTCAAATCATTGAAGTATGAAACCAGAACTAAAGATTAGAAGAATATGATTGAGGATACAATAGTAGATAAAATGATATAATGGAAGTCTAATCCATCTAAATTGAAAAGCTATACGACTGAAGAACTTCTCAAGGCAATCACAATTCACTGGCACAATGCAGTATAGATTGAAAAGGACATCATAATGGAAACCTTGAAGAAATTCATTCCTACTATAACTAGTAAAGAGGAAACAGATGCTATGAATCAGTATGAGAGTAATCACACTCCAAGGTTTAGGACTTTTAAAATCTTAAACAAGAAAATAGAAGATGTTGTGCAGGCGACAACAAAGATATGGAAGACAATATTGGAAATCAAGGAAGAAGATAAGCTAGAAAAATAGAGTACAAACCCTCTTGTGCAAGATAAAGAGGAAGAGTTACCTGAGGTTCAGCCCATTGAAGAATCTAATGTTGAAAAAATTGTAGTAGAAGTGATGGCATCCCTGCCTCAATCACCTATTCAGAAAATCACATCTTTGAGCAAAGAAAAGACTACAGAATCTACATCAAGTCAAGTAGGAACCAAGCACTAGGCTCCACCTACTACTGGGCCAAGCCAAACCGAGTCACATAAGGATACTGTTAATGACTCTACAGTTGATCCAGATTCTAGAATTGGTGCAAAGAATGTCAATGACCTATTCCAACTTAATACTAAGGAGAACACTAAGGTTGGAAAGGATAAGGATGATGATGGGAAAGGTAAAGAAATCATCCCTTCCAAGGTCAAGGGTAAAGAAAAAATCACTGATGAAATTGATCTTGAAGAAGACATTGTGATTCCTAATTGGGATCTTTCCAATCTGACAGCTAAGAAAATGGATATACTTGGTGAGTCATGGAAGAAGAGAGAAAGACAACAGAAGCTCTGAGCTAAGAAGAAAAGGAATAGAGTACTGGAAGATATCAAAGGTATATTCCTTGATTCTTTAGAACTTGAAGTCAATGAGAATGAATCTATTATGGACCAACTTGTTGACATAGTTCACAAGTTCAACACATATCTTAATGGTTAGAAGAAATTGCTGCAAAAGTAAGAAAGGAAATTTGAGAATAAGGTTCTAGAGAATGTTGCAAGTAAGATTGCAATAGATCAAGTGAAGCTAACAACTATCATTAGCTCTCTAGAAACCACTCTAAAAAATGTTGTATCATTATTTGTAAAGTTGAGTGACACTTCCAAATTTACCATAGGAATAAAAGACAAGCTGACTAAGATTGATACAGATTTGAAGGCAAGTGCAAACTAGTTGGCACTTGAACCTAGTTTGTGTTTAGCACATATTGTGATGATCAAGTATCTGAAAGATATGAGTGAAAAGATACTAAGGGAAGAAGCAAGAACAAGGGCATCCCTTACAGTTATACAAAGCCAATTCCTTCCACACATGGATGTTATGCAGAAAGATATTTCTCATGCAAAGACACTCCTACATCACAACTTTTTAGTTGTAGAGATTATGATGGAGTTGTCAGCAAAGATTCAGATTGAGTTGCACATCCTGAAGGTGCTGCAAGACAATTGGGACAACACTTTGTCTCAAATTTTGAAGTTACATAGTGATTTCCTTCCCTAATTTGGTATTACCTTGTAAAATATATTTTTGGCATTTGTGTCAAAAACAAGGGGGAAAGATAGGAAATATATATATATATATATATATATATATATATATATATATAAGGAGAAAAGATAGAATGTTTATATATATGAGGAAATACATGTATAGACTAGAGGAAGATATACATAACACAAAATCAAAATAGCTTTTAAAAATAAAAAAAATAGTCAGTTGTAACCGAGTTACAAAGTAGTTGTCAAAACCCAAGCACATAGTAAGGCAGAGTTTTGACTCAGAAGTTTGATCTATTTTTGGATATGATAAGTGTTTTTTGCCACTAATGCCAAAGGGAGAGATTGTTGACCTTATGTAAAGACTTGTTATCAATTAGAGCCAGAACACTTAGTCATTATAGTGTTGACCGAGCTAGCAGCTTAAAGTGCAACCTGAGTAGTTGTAGAGTAACCCGAGCAGTTACAGTGTCGACCGAGCAGATAGTGGTAATCAGTATTACCTGACTCGCTAGTATTACCTAAGTTTCATACTAGCTTTGAGTGATCAATGTGACCCAAGTACCCAGTGTAGCTCGAGTACCAGAGATTGGTAGTTTACTATGTTTCCTGAGTGTCAGTATATCACCTGAGTGGATTACTAGACCCGAGTATCAGTATTGGTCTGACTTAGTTGCTATTTTTGGATATTAATCTATATCATGGAACCTGACTTATAAAGGTAATTGATTTGGATATGATATATATTGTAATGCCCCGCCAGGGAACCCAAGAGAGATTAACCTAGAACATGTCACTATGTGTGTTGAATAATTTTTTTTTTTAAAGTTAACATACAGAAACATACATTCATGTGGAAGCGATTACCATTTATACACATGTCTTACACTCACATAGATTACATGACTCAAGGGTCCCATGACATTGAATTACTTAAAGCAAAACACAACTAACAATATAACAA
>MU226675.1:2966007-2977997 GCA_018584345.1 Thuja plicata
ATCCTCTAACAAGGTGACATTTAGATTGGAATGTTCTAAGTCCTCTAACAAGGCCACTCCTGACAGGGTGATTAAATCCTTTAACCAGGTCACACCTAGCAGTGTGTTATTGTAACCTTTCACAGGGCATCACTTCAGAAGAGTGAAAACTTGGTAGCATGTTACTGGTGGTTTTTCCCATATTGGGTTTCCACTTTAAATACTTGTGTCAACTTGTGTGAATGCTTATGGTTTTCTTTACTGTATGTTACTACAAGCTAATTTCAATTGACAGTAAACTGCATGATTAAAGTTGTTGATTTATGCTACTGCTGCCGAGTAGATCTGAAGTACAAAAAGTTTTTATTTACTACATCTAGACCTGAGGATTTTTTATTCACCCCTCCCCTCTCAGTTATTCTAAATTCATTCTAACAAAAAGAACCATACAGATGCATAGAAAACCAAAACATCCTGAAGGACTGAAAAATGAACATAAGTGAATAACATTTTCATCTAATTAACACCCTCCACACGCATAAAACAAATTCCCTTTATGCATTAATAGATCCAAATTAACATTAATCACCTTTGATTAATCAACCATATTTATTAGAAATCATATCAAAATATTAGCTATAATTAATATATTAATTTAAAATTAATATCCCCTGTTAATTCAAATTAAAAATCTAAATATTACAATATATCTAATCTTTTAATATATATCCAATTAAAATTACTAATATAAGTCTTAATTACCAATTTATCATATAATAAAAACTATCTAAAAAAAATTAAATATATAAATAGATTAATACAAATTACATATTATTAAGAAATTAATTAATAACCATACATATCAGTTATAATTTAATCATATAAATTAATTCTTTATAATACATATTAGATAAAATTTAATAATAAATTAAAAACTAAAAAACAAAATAATAAAATAAAGTTTTTTTTTTAAAACATAAATTAAATTATGCAATTGGGGGGGGGGGGGACCCACGTGGGTTCCCAACCCCCAGCGCTTTTAAGCGCTGTCCTTTAAGGATAGTGGGGGTGGGCCCAAAGGGTACCCTTCCCCTGCCCAGACTACGCTCCACTTTTGGGGAAGGCCACCCACCTTGCGAAAGGTGGCGCAGGCTATAGGGTAAGGTGGGGATGGTCCCACCTTCCCTTACACCATGTTTTAAAATATTTTTTTTTATTACCTTTTTAAACTGCGTTTTCGTTCAACCGAAATTCGCATAAAATTTAGTTAATAAATTAAATTTTTTTTTTTTTTAACATTCCAAAAATGCGAAATTACAAAAAGGTAAGTATTTTCTTTTATTTATTTATTTATTTTTTTAAACATAAATCCGAAAATACGGAAATAGTAAAAATAAGGATTTTTTTTTTACATACTGGGTAAAATTCTTCACCAGTCTGTATAATTACAGAGAGTTCTTTTTTTTTCCCAATTAAATTTTTACAATGGGATTACATAGATAACCCCAATATTTAATTTCCTCTATAGTTAGGACTATAGAGAGACTTTAATTTTTCAATTTCTAGGAGAATTAAAGGAGATCTACTCGCAAAATTTCAACAGCATAAGGATACTATGCTAAGAAATATTTTAACATGAAAATAATAGATCTAAGCTTTCATAAATACCTGAAAACATCGAAAATATAATAAATCATAAATTTAATTTCTTCTATAGTATAAACTATATCAAAGTTTAATTTTTCATTTTCTAAGAGATCTAGAGGGAATTTCTTCCCAAAATTTTGACAGCATAACCCTATGATGCTAAGAACATAGAAAATGAAAGAAATATAGATCTAGGGTTTCTATCAACACTTGAAAACATAGAAACAACCATAAGCCATTTAAAAGCCAAAATAATGAACATGCATTTAAACAACACAGAAAACCTCAGATCTACAAAATTGAAAACCATACATGGCAAATGAAACCTACCTTGATTCCAATGCAAGAAATGGAAGAATGTAGCTTGGATGATAAAAACAAATATGAAAACCCTCAAGCACAATTCAACCACAGATCTGGCAATAATGAAGATCCGAGCACACACACAAGCAATAGAAAATCCTAGAAACTTCAAAGCAACAAGGATCCACAACAATCCACAATTCTTCAAAAAACCCCAAAATCACCAAGAGCTCTCCAAATCTCAAAAAACTGTTCTTAGAGAATGAATGACCAATTCCCCCTAAAGAGATTCAAATTCCCCTAAACATGCAAAGGTTGATGACAACTCCCAAGTCAATCCCTAATTTAACTCAACTTGAAAATTGAATGTAAATCCAAATTAATAAAATAAAATATGTTTTATTGCCACAACTCAACTTTGACTCATAATTACAAGTTAAGATATTTTAATTTGAAAATACTTTTTCAACACATTCATGCACATGTAATTAATAAAATATTTAATTAAATAGATTAAATATTTATGTCACAATAATGCATGTAACCAAATATTTAATTATTTATTTAATCACATAAGCACATTTACTATAGTTTTCAATTAAATATTTAATTAAATCAAAATATTTAAATATTTAAATTTAATTAATAATTTAAAATAAACTTAGGATATAATTAAATCATTAATTCAACTATAATCCATTAAATCACGGAATATGGAAATTCACTCAATAATCCGAAAATCACCTGAAAGCATAATCAAGCAAAAACACACACATAAACACATAGATAGGGTATTCAAATTCTGTCAACCTAGACAAATCTGGATAAGGCAGTCATATTGAATCTCATCCAATATTAAGATGATTAGGCTTAGGTTAGGGTTTTGGATTTGTATGTTACCTCCCCTCTTTACCATTGAGATGAATATTTATGGGCATGCTCACTCTGCCAATTCAGGAAAGATGATGCCCTGTACCTATAATCATGTCATCAAAGAACACACATGTACATATATAATATAATATCACAATCAATGATAGGGATCGATCGAACATGTGGATCTCGCCGAAGCAAGTAACTACGTCTTTGTCCTCTACCACAACAACACATCGACAAGTTCATTCACATATAAGACAACCATACACATGCAAGTATGGGGTAAGTACATCATAATCTAAAATCAACATATAATAATCAACATGATAACATCATCACATCTATCTATGCATATGATAAACCATAACATAATAATCAATTATCATCATCAAAAGAAACAATAACAACTCAGATGAAATGTGGCCTAAAGAATTCAGTCAATCAACTGAAACCAATGCCTAAAAGAGTACGACATCATAAACTAAAAGCAAAGCATGAGTGGGTATTACATATATGTAAGGTACTTTATTATACAAATTGTGTGAGAAGTAATAGTAGAAGAAAGATATGCGAATATGAAGTGACAGATTGATTAGAAGGCTACAACAGTGTAAAGAAATGACAAAGACTCATCTATCAAATTCAGGTGATCAGTACTATATCATTGGATCTCATTCAAAAAATCAAAGTTGCATAGAAGATCATCGACTGGTTCGTCCTAACAGGTGTATCAATAAAATCCTTTACCCAGGTGGACTTAACAGTCCTTATCGAATCTCCTAACAGAGTTCCATACTTAATTGTATTGTACAAATCATTTTACAAGGTGGACCTAATAGTCCTTATTTCTCCTAAGAGGGAAGGCCATCAGAAGTGGTCAATTGTAAGCTTTAATAGGATAAATTTATATTGCAGTACTAAATCTTGTGGGTACCATCCCCGCCCCAGTTCTACTTTCTATTTGGAAGGTTTTTGGGTAACCAAATATTGTGTCAAGTGTTGTTGATGTTTATTACTTTTCTGTTTCATGCATGCAATTAGATTAGTCAAAACCCAAGCAAGTACCCAAGCACATAGTAAGGTAGAGTTTTGACTCAGAAGTTTGATCTATTTTTGGATATGATAAGTGTTTTTTGCCACTAATGCCAAAGGGGGAGATTGTTGACCTGATGGAAATACTTGTTATCAATTAGTGCCAAAACACTTAGTCATTATAGTTTTGACCAAGCCAGTAGCTTAAAGTGCAACCTGAGCAGTTGTAGTGTAACCCAAGTAGTTACAGTGTCGACCAAGCAGATAGTGGCAATCAGTATTACCCGAGTCACCAATATTACCCAAGTTGCATACCAGCTCCGTGTGATCAATGTGACCCGAGTACCCAGTGTAGCTCAAGTGCCAGAGATTGGTAGTTTACTATGTTTCCTGAGTGTCAGTATATCACCTGAGTGGATTACTAGACCCGAGTATCAGTATTAGTCTAACTTAGTTGCTATTGTTGGATATTAATCTATATCATGGAAGCCAACTTATAAAGGTAATTGATTTGGATACGATATATATGTAAGGTACTTTATTATCCAAATTGTGTGAGAAGTAATAGTAGAAGAAAGATATGGGAATATGAAGTGGCAGATTGATTAGAAGGCTACAATAGTGTAAAGGAACAACAGAGACTCATCTATCACATTCAGGTGATCAGTATTATATCATTGGATCTCATTCAAAAAATTAGAGTCGCATAGAAGCTCATCCACTAGTTCATCCTAACAGGTGTATCAACAAAATCCTTTACCCGGGTGGACTTAATAATCCTTATCGAATCTCCTAACAGAGTTCCATACTTAATTGTATTGTATAAATCATTTCACAAGGTGGACCTAACAGTCCTTATTCTCCTAACAGGGAAGGCCATGAGAAGTGGTCAATTGTAAGCTTTCACAGGATAAATTTATGCTGCAGTACTAAATCTTGTGGGTACCATCCCCACCCCAGTTCTACTTTCTATTTGGAAGGTTTCTGGGTAACCAAATATTGTGTCAAGTGTTGTGGATGTTTATTACTTTTCTGTTTCATGCATGCAATTAGATTAGTCAATCTAATAAAGGATAAAGGAAAATAAGTTATATTGGCTCCTGATTCAACCCCCCCTCTTAGCCACCTAGCCTCTATATATTTCCAACAAGTTTGTCATAGTTTATTTGGATGACATTCTGATTTTTCAGTAAGATAAAATAGGAACAACCGTTGCATGTAGAGAAAGTATTGTAGAGGTTAAGAAAGGAGAAGTTGCTGATAATTTTTAAGAAGCTATATACTTTTATGAAGAATGAGCTTGTATACATTGGATTACTAATTTCTGCTGAAGGTTTGAATATGGATCCTGAGAAGGTTAGAGAAATTGTTGAGTGGCCTAAACCTGAAAGTATTAGTGAGGTAAAATCATTTCATGGCTTGCAAATTTTTCTAGGAAGTTCATTATGAATTTCAGTTCTGTTTGTAATTGTATGACTGAGACAATGAGGGGAGATAATATGGAATTAAAATGGACACATGGACCACAAAGAAGCTTTAATTATTTAAATCAAAAGATAACTAAACAACTTGTGTTAGTACTACCAAATTTTAGTAAGGTATTTCAAGTAGACTGTGATGATAGTGTAAGTGCAATCAAGGAAGAACTGAGTCAAGAAAGTAGATGCGATGCTTACTTTAGTGAAAATTTGAATGATGCAAGGAGAAATTATTTAGTGTATGATGAAGAATTTTATGAAATTGTTCAATATTTGAAGAAGTGGAGACATTACTTATTGCTTAAGGAGTTTTTGTTGTATACTTATCATCAAGCTTTACAGTATTTGCATAGTCAAAGTAAGCTGAATCAGAGAGATATGAGATGGGTTGAATTCTTATAGAGTTACACATTTGTGTTGAAGCATCAAAGTGGTAAGTCTAATAAATTTTCTGATTCTTTGAGTAGAAGAAGGAATCTTATGACAGAGATGAAGCACAAAATGCTTGGATTTTATGAATTGAAGACTTTGTATGAGGATGTTCTTGATTTTACTAAAACTTGGAAATCTTGTAAGGAACTTTTGGTTGTCGATAGGAGTTCTTTGTTGGACTATTTCATATAGGATAAATTCTTGTTCAAAGGAATTTAGTTGTATATACCAAGAGGATCTATGAGGGAAAATTTTATTAAGGAGAACCATTATGGAGGATTAGCTGGACACTTTGGGATTGATAAGACAATGACAGTTATCAAGGAGTAGTATTATTGGCCACAAATTCTTAAGGATGTTAGGAATTTCATTCAAAAGTGCATGATTTGTCAAGTTTCTAAAGGGAATAGCTAGAATATTGGATTGTATACACCTTTACCTGTACTAGAGAAGCCTTGGGAGGAGATTAACATGGATTTTGTGCTTGGTTTTCCAAAGACTCAAAGAGGTAATGATTTAGTATTTATGGTGGTTGATAGGTTTTCAAAGATGACTCATTTCATTCCTTGTAATAAGACATTAGATGCAGTACATAAAGCTGATATGTTTTTCAAGGACATTACCAGATTGCATGGTTTTCCTAAAAGCATTGTTTCAGATAGGGATACTAAGTTTCTTGGATATTTTTGGAGGAAAATTTGGAGTAAGCTTAATACTAAATTGAAGTTTAGTTCTACATTTCACCAATAGACTGATGGAAAGACTGAAGTTTTTAATGGGAGTTTGGGTAATCTATTGAGATGCTTGGTTGGTGAGAAGGTAGGTAATTGGGATTTGGTTTTGGCACAAGATAAGTTTTCTTATTTGTTTAGTGAATAAGAGTATTGGGAGAACACCTTTTGAGATTGTTTATCATTTACATCCTAAAGGAGTAACAAAATTGAGGTATATTAGTGTTGAACAAAAGAGGAGTGCTAAAGATGAAGAATTTACCGATCATATGAAGGATTTACATGATAGAGTTAAGAAACATTTAGAAGGCATGAATGATAAGTATAAGGAGAGAGATGAAACAAAGAAGAAACATAAGGAGTTTTAAGATGGTGATGAAGTGATGGTTTTCCTAAGAAAAGGTATATTTCCAGTTGGTACCTATAGTAAATTGAAGATGAATAAGCTTGAACCTTGTAAGATCTTGAGAAAGTTTGATTCAGGGAATGCTTTTGAAGTTGAGTTCCTAGAGGACATGGACATATCTAGTATATTCAACATAGAATACTTGTATGAATACCATGAATTATATAGAAGTGATGTAGATTGATTAGAGAATGAATTACACTATCCTAAGAAGCTAAAGGAGGAGGTTGAACAGATCTTGGATACCAGAATTGGTCGAAGCACTAGAGGAAAGCAGTATGAGGAATATATTGTTAAGTGGAAGAACAGTCTAGTTGAGGATTCTTCATGGATTTCTCTGGTGGAGTTAAAATGATTTGGTTATCCTTCACCTTAGCAAAGTGAGAGGCTCAATTTTCAAATAACCCTGGTTGTTTGATGCAAGAGCATCTTGGGATGATTGCAATCTTGCACCAACCAAAAACATTTAAGTTTTTTTGTTCCTGGTCACTAGTTGTAGTGTTTCCTATCATGGTAAATTTCTAAATATCCTTGGTGGTTGTGGCCGTAGATTCTTGTTCTAGAGATCATTTGGAATCTTTTACTATGATCGCAAATCATTTGGAGTATCGTTCCTAAAGCTATGTTGGAGTCTTTGACTGTGTTTATAATGTGGTCTTCATGTTCTTGCACCAGTTAGTGTTTGGATCCTTGGTTAGATTTCCTTGATCGACGATGTTGTTGGCTCATTTTCCTATGTAGCTACATGTTTGGCTGACTTGTTTGTATGATCTCTCTTTGGTTAAAGATCTCCTAATCTAAGGATGACTGGGGAGTTTTTTGGTAACACATTTTGTTTGTCTTAGAAAATGTAATCTTGAGGATGACCTATTAGGTTGCAGTCGTGTATTTAGATTGGATTTTGGTCCTTGTTTGGGAAGGAAGGCAAAAGTTTGAAGGAAATGAGATAGGTTTTTGAAAAAGGTTGTTTACAGTAATAGATTGGAAGGATAATTAGGTTTCTTTTTAATAAGTCCCTGGCATTTGAGCTGGGAATGTTGACTTCTATTGAAGATATTTGTAATTGTTTTACCTATTAATGAAAAGGTTGCATGTGTGCTCCATACTCTAAATCTGTGTATTTTATTTTTTAAATCTTTGATATTTTATTGTCTAACTCTTGCTGCAAGGTTGGATAGTTCATTTCCTTGGACCCTCCTACCTTGGTTGCATCATGATATGTTATTCATTGGTGAAGGGAAATGTAATATTGTAGAACTAAATTCTAAGCTTAGAGATAAAATTGAAATGAAAGATCTTTTTGCATCTAAACATATTTTCAAGATGGAAATTAGAAGAGATAGAGAAAATAAAAACCTATGGCTAGGTTATAGTATGCATGTGAACTCAAATTTACAAAGGTTTAGAATGCATAATTTTTGACCATTGTGTGTTCCTTTTACAATGGGAATGAATTTTTATATTGTAGATTTTCCTATATCCCCATCAAAGATAGAAGACATCAGTAGAGTACCTTACAAGAGTACAATTGGAAGTTTGATGTATGCTATGGTCTATACTAAACAAGGCATTTCCAAAGCAACAAGATTTTTTTTCCAGATGTATGTCTAATCATGGCAGAGTTCATTGGGATGTAGTTAAAAGAGTCTTCAAATATTTGAAGGGTATGTTAGAGTATTCTTTGTGTTTTTATTATATTATGATAGGAGATGAAATTTTTCTTTTTGTTTGCAGTGATGTGAATTTCTATTGGGTAGGTGATTGTTATGCAAAAAGATCTACCAGTGCTTATGTGGTTACATTATTTGGCAGTGCAATTAGTTGGATGAGTGAGAAAAAATATGTGGTTTATTTATCCACTATCAAAGATGAGTACATGAAAGCTACTAATTCTTGTAAAGAATAAATTTTTCTTAAGAGACCATGTTCGAATATTGGAATAAAACAAGTAGTAGTGATAATTTATTGTGACAATTTGAATGTAATCTACCTAGTGAAGAACCCAACTTTTCATATAAGGAAAAAATAAATTGATATTCAATTACTATTCAACATCATTTTGTTATAGATATGGTTAATGCTTAAAAGGTGAATTTGGTTAAGGTAGAGACTTTGATGAAAGTTGCAGATTCATTAACTAAGGCTGTGAGTATAGAGAAGTTAAGATGGTGTTCTAAGTCTATGGGACTTATGGCCCCTAGAAATTAAATTATGGTGTAGATATTCCCTTTTCTTTTGTAAGGCATTTGACAAGTGGAAAAATATTGTGTCTCAACCGTGTATTTACATGTGATTACCAATTTTAGTAAGTTTTTTGTTTGATCACAAAGTTTTCCTATTCTTTCCTAGAAGGTTCGAATGTGCTAGATAAGCACGTCAGTAAATTTTCATTGCAAGATCAGGTCTAGTTCCAAATATATTAAAATTTCCATTTTTGGAAATTATTAAAAAATTGAGTTTAATTTTTGAGGCTTTAGAAGTTCTAAAATGACCTAAAAATTTGGTAAATGATGTAGAAATTTATTGGGTGATAGAACATGTTGCAAGATTTTTTTCACTTGAAATAATTTGTCAATAAAACACCTGGTTTTAAAGTTATGACCTCCAAAAGTTGAGTTTCATAAAATAGGAAATGTAAAAATCTTTTGAACACATAAATGAGTTGTCAAAAGGAGTTATACATGTTGGTGTGAACACCAATCATATGGAATATTTGATTAGAGATAAGATGAGCATCACTCTATACTTTGTTTTTAGCCCATAGTTTTGTAATACCATTTGATAGTTTCTTTTATTGTATCTCTTATATATTAGGTTTATGAAGTGTAGGGTGTGTGTAAGAGTATTATAGTTATTCCATTACCTATGGATCACTAGTTGGTGATACTGTTGAGAGAAGATTTCTCTACAAGTATATTGTAATTTGTTATTAATTTATGAATAATATATTGGGCTACTTTTGGAGTAGGGTTTTTCTCCCAAAAGAGTTTTCCTCATGAAAATCATTGTGTTGTGGTATATATATTATTTATCTTATTTATTTTAAGTTTCTATAACTGTTATAAAGATCTAATATTTTATTTACATTACCCTCTCCTCAAGGTTATGTTGGAAAAATAGTTAGTTCTCACCTTGGTATTCATGACAAGGGAATAACCACCTTCTGTGGATTCTATAAGTCTAGTGGTTGTACCGGGCATTAAAAGGTTGATATTTTGGTGCAACATAAACTACACTTGTAACAAGTGGTATCAGAGCTTGGTCATAGGTTTGAATTACCTCAGGTAACACTGAGGGGGATATTGTTGGAAAAATAGTCAGCGCTCCCCTCAGGATTCATGACAAGGGACTAACTGCCTCCTGTGGATTCTATAAGTCTAGTGGTTGTATCAAGCATTGACAGGTCAATCTTTTGGTGCAATGGAAACCAAACTTGTAATATGTTAGTGTAGGAAGTTGTTTTACTACTTAAATTCCTTATATTCATCATCCATAGCAAACTATTGAGGTGGCTTCATGATGAGTAAAAAAAATAAACTTAGACATTCTTCTAGATAAAATAATAAGGAAGGGCTGGATACCTATCAAAATTTTTATCTAATTAGTAGGAGAATATTGGGGACTTTATTATACTTAAGGTTAAAATCATAGTCCAAGATAATTGGGTGAAAACTTTAGAGAATGATATCCTCAAATTGAAGAAATCATTCCAAAATCTATGGACTATCGTCAGATTACTATTTGTAGCTCTACCAATAACATAAAATCACATGAAAAGAAACTATTAACACTCATGTGATATAGGGTAATGAATTTTATAGCACAATAATCAAATGACATACATAAAAAGAAACTATTCTGGATGATGAAGATCTAATGGTGAATCAATTGAAAACTCACAAGAAGGATTAGGATTATGCTATCTTAATTTTTAGGATATTAATGTTTTTATGTTAATATGTGTAATGAAACAAAATGGAGGGGGTAGATAGATGCGAGAGACACTAGGATGAGATAATAAACTAGGAAACTCACACCTAACTTATTTCATCACATTAGAAGGAATAATGATCAAGTTGGCTTGAGGAGGCTCAAGAACTAATAGGATGCATGGATTCATTTTCTATTGAGTTGAAAGATTAATATGCAAATAAGGAATTAAAAATGTAAGATTGGAAGGAGAAATAAAGTATTTAAACATGCAAACAAATGTAGTGTGTAAATCTAATTCCATAAGCATATCTAAAAAAATAGAAAAACAAATGTCCTGTGATCTAAATTGCAGTCCAAAATATTGATACAGAGAACCTTTCAGGGTCAAGGGAAAGTAGGAAGTACAAGGCACGTCAACTCACATTATACTAGAAAAAAAGTGATGTAACTTTAGTCAACGATATCTCTCTATTAGACCTTCCTTTAGCTATCTCTACAACTATGCCACCGATCACTCGCACATATAAAATGGGAAAGATATTGGGGAAAGGGGTTTTCCTTGGTCAAACCCTTGTTTAGGAATTAATTGTTAGAATACTTTAGAGATAACTGAGAGGGGGGGGGGGTTGAATCAGTTATATGCAACTTTAAATATTTATCTAATACTTATTAATCTAGATTGATACAAAGTAAATGCACATACATATAACACTTTACACAACACATCAATTTGGTTACGGGGAAATCAAATGGTAAAAACCTCAGTGGGAATTAGTACCCACAAAGAACTATACTGTTTTTAGTGATCCCTGTTAAAAGATCTTCCAACCCTGTTAGGAGTTGTACATTACAATGCAGTAGTATAGTGACCTGGTTAAGGGTCAGACCTTGTTAGGAGTCTTTTACATATAACCCTGTTAGGGGTGGTGGACTCACTATCCAAGTGGTGAAGGCTGCAACCTTCTGGTTATTTGATACACACTATATCAACAAGATGAACTGCTATTTGTGACACTACTTGTCTGATCAGTTCCTTTTATGCACTGATACTTTAACCTCTTGTAAAGAAATATAACAATCTAATCTGTATTCTGAATGCTTCAACATAAACATCTATATTATCAACATATGATAAATATAGCTCTGTTGTATCAACACTCTGCTCTGCTTGTC